>CM065733.1:155000-175000 GCA_033310375.1 Conus canariensis
CCCACCCACACCACATTAACTTGCAGTAAACACCCCCCCCCCCCCCTTTCCCTTTTTTTTTTTTTTTTTTTTTTTTCACTGACCACTTCCTTTCCTTTGTCCCCATTGTATCTTGTATCTCATGATCACCCCTAGACATACAGGTATGCTTGGATGCATGTACATGTGTTTGTCGGGTGTGTGTGTGTGTGTGTGTGTGTGTGTGTGTGTGTGTGTGTGTGTGTTTTGTGTGTGTCCCCCTTCCCCCCCCCCCCCCCACATTCCCATATATGACCACCATCATCATTACATTATTACCACCACTCATAAGATATAATTTCATCTATAGATACAACCTTTACCACCAACCGAGTCATTTATCATTGCCCCCCCCCCCCCCCCCCAAAGTTGCTGTTGTTGTTGTTGGTGGTGGTGGTGGTGGTGGGGGTGGGTGGTGTTCTGGTTTTTTTTTTTTTTTTTTTTTTTTTAAACTCAACTGGCATTATCATGCCAATGCCATCATGCTATTTCACTTATGGCAATGAACAACATCCTATAGCACTGTTTACCCCACTCAAGACAATGACCAATTATCCATTATTCTTCATCCCTTTTTTTTTTTTTTTTTTTTTTTTTCCAACTGGCATTACTACATCAATGCCATGACATTATTTCACTTATAACGACTGCCACCCCCCTACAGTACTGTAGATCTCATCACAGCTATCAACATCCATCAGTCTTTATAATCATTTCCTTTACTCCACCACTGGCATTATCACACTTACTAATGCACTCTCCTACTCCTTTTACAAAAATGACCATCATCCTACACCACTATGACCATACCTACACCTTTACCATCATCATCATCCACCCATCTTTAAACACCTGCCCCATTCCCCCACCGACACTTTACACCATGCCACAACATCATCCCACTTATACCAACAATTATCATCATCCTACAGTATCTCCAATGAAACATGACCATCACCCACCAGTCATCTACCCCAACCCCCCTCCACCCACTTTCTCAACCTGCAATATTATACCAATGCCACCTTATTATTCCACTTACCTCAGTGACTATCATCCTACAGTACCATTGAACTCACCCATGCCAGTGAGCATCACCCACAGGTCATTGGTATTTTCCTATGCCCCCCCACCTTGCACCATTGCACCATCACCACTGCATTTTCCCACTTGTATAACAATGGTCACCACCTTGGTACTACTGATTTAAAATTATTACCATTATCAGTCACTGAAAATACTCCCATCCAGTGAATACCTTCACACTGCACTATATGGAAATGAAGAAGCTGACCAACTGACAAAGGAAGGACAGCAGCCCCAACTGTAAAAGGTAGTCTCCTTGGAATAAATCTAAAATATTTCCAAGGAGACAAATAGGAAGATGACTTGAGCAGCACCCAGACTTCAACAAGAGGGATGCATACTACCGGACGCCCAAATCAGACCAAGTGAACATTGTTGGACTGAGGATAAGGCTCCCCTGACCTCAACATGACAGGTCCACTATACTCCACACCTGTGAGTCTTTCAAACCATCAATGCAGTGCAGCCCCAGAGACAGCGGAGCATTCCCAGCTTGGCCCAAAGTGGAAACCTGGCCTGCCAACTCACCAATGAGTGCAAAACCATACTGACCACTGGAGGGTCTTCACCATACAGCAGCCTCCGTCACTACCTCCAGGATTCCGACCTAAGTAAACGAAGAAGACCATCATTGTGATACTGAGAACCGGGCACTCCAGACTATGACATAACATCTCTGCAATACTCCACCCTGGCGGGTCTGCAATTAATCCATGCAGCCCCAATGACGGTGGAACAGTCCCAACAACACCAAAAGAAGAATCCTGGCCTGCCAACACACTGATGAATGCAAAACCTTATTGACCACTGGAGGGCCTTCACCATACAGAAGCCCTTGCCAGTACCTCCACCATTCCTGCCTAAGGGAACGGAGAAGAATCTCTTCCTACACTACCGTTGATCTCATATGATCATCACCCATCAGTGACTGATTAATGATAATAATTTTTACCCCTCTTTGTGTGTGTGTGTGTGTGTGTGTGTGTGTGTGTGTGTGTGTGTGTGTGTGTGTGTGTGTGTATGAATATGTGTGTAAAACATTTTCCACAGTTAGTCTCATTATGATCACACGATCTTAACTCACCTAGAACATTGTTTACATGTGTTCCCCCCCCCCCCCCCGCCCCTTTGTGTGTGTTGTGTGTGTGTGTGTGTGTGTGTGTGTGTGTGTGTGTGTGTGTGTGTGTGTGTGTGTGTATGTGTGTGCAACACATGATACCCTGTTTTTCATTGATCACTGCTATCTTCTCTCAACAAACAGCAGCATATTGATGCCAACACATTATTTCACCTGTTACAATGAACATCATCCCACAGCATTGTTTACTTTTTTAAACAACACAATTAATATGAACCTCCCAACCTCCCACCCCCACCCCCACCCCCCACCCTATAGTGGATGAAGAGATATGAGCTCTCCTTCTCTTGCCCCCCTTCCTCCCCCCCCCCCCCACACACACACATTACCCTCCTCCCTTTTTTTTTTTCTCTCTCTCTCACCCCCCCTCCCAATCATACCTTATCACCCATTTATCTTCCATCCCCTTCCCTCCCTCATTAACATTACCCACACACCTTTCACAACTACCCACACATAACTACCACCACCTCTTTCATCACCCAGCGAAATCATTTATTTTATTCACCTAAACTTTTTTATTTATTTATTTATTTTTTTTTTTAAGTTTCTTCTGTTCATGTACTTATTTACCCCTTCTATATATAATTTTTTTTGTCTTTTTTTTTTTCCCAGTTTGCCCCCCCCCCCCCCCCCCCCCCGCCCCACTTACCATTATTATCAATCCACCATTATCACAACCGTCACAAAGATATCACACCACCCCACTAAACTAGACACACAACCCTATCGTATCACACAACCCCCCCTCCCCCCACGAACCCCCCCCCCCTCCTTTTCCTCTCCCATAATCCCCCTTGTCATTTCCGCCTAGCGGCTATTCTCCCCACCACATGGACTAACAACAGATGAGTCATTTTCGTTCTTTGTTTGTACTGTCTTAAATGTTAAATGTGATTTATTTTTTCGCCTGAAGAAGACCCAAGTGGTTGAAATGCATCGTGTCTTGTCATGTGCTTTGTTTGTCAATGTCATTGGCGGTAACTAACACCCTCTCTTTCTAAATCTTACGTATTGAATTCACATGTTACAGCTTAGTCTGTTTATCATACCATACCTAAAAAAAACCAGTACCTTAATCAACGGACACTATCTAGTATCGTTCAAGCACACAAATGCGGTAGAGCACTTCCATCAGAAGAAGGGGTGAAATATGTGTATAGGTATGTAAGCCAAACACAATGAGAACCAAAAACCAGCTTCGAGAGAACATTTTTATCACATGGAAAATATGCTGGATTAATTGCTGATGTTTTTGTCGTTTACTCTACTTGGACCCGTGACTCCCAAGATATTGTTCAGATTTCTTGCAAGAACTTCTTTCTGAGATCAGTGTATATAGGACATTCACACATGATTTTCGTTCTCAGTTTTTGAAACACCTACACTGTTTTGGTCAGACGTACTGTGGCTGAATCTATAAGTGTTAGTATTCAGAGAAAACCGCAGACTCGACTTGGTTACATGGCAACTCTGAAACAATTTATGTCAATAAACAAAGCATACTCCACTTTGTCGAAAATGGTTTTAAATGACCTGTCCCATTCATACTTGTCCCTGTCTGTGGGTCTTTATTCGAACATTTTTAAAAATAAGATTCACCAGTATAATCGACCTCTTGACATAACCATACGTAAAAGACGCCTGTTTCAAAGAAAAATTGTCTTTATCTTACTCACTCAGCAAGTTTGTTTTCCATCTGTAGCTAACTAGACGAGTATCCTGTGGACTTGATTGCGATTCTTGATTGTTCCATATCCGGCTGTCGTATCCCATCTATATCGCAATTAACATAGAACGTATTGATAATCATCATATTTCACAGAAATAAATTATATTCATTTTATTTTCTGCATTAGATATTATAGATTACATTTGAAGATCATTTCTTGTGAAGAGTTCTATTCAGAAATAAAACTGTCTTTCTTTCTTCATTGCCATGTCGTCTGTGTCATTTTGCCTCTCGGTTTTGTCTCTCGGTTTTGTCATAAAATTGTAACGATGATAACAGTATGAGCCTACAACTTCTAATTTTGCTCTATCGTAAAACGACTGATGGTCACAGTGCCTAGCTTCAAAGACTTTGTGCTGTGGTACTACAGATCCAGGTGTCACTATCCAGCTTTGTTGGCGACTGTCAGGAACAACAGGTGATACACAAGGACTGTTAG
This sequence comes from Conus canariensis, assembly GCA_033310375.1. Taxonomy (NCBI): domain Eukaryota; kingdom Metazoa; phylum Mollusca; class Gastropoda; order Neogastropoda; family Conidae; genus Conus; species Conus canariensis. The sequence continues at coordinate 159,414 of CM065733.1, forward strand.
TGTCTTCGCAGCACGCTTTCCTCTGACTTTCCTCCATGTTCATGATCACTGACAGCTCTGTGTCTGTTGCCTGTTTTGTCATGTTCACGTCTTCAATCATCCAGCGTCTGCATCCATCATTCCTGTCGTGATTTACACGTGCACGTCTTTGAAGCTGGGGCCAGTCATCGTGTCAGGGTGTATCACATCTTCGTTGCTGGTCTTCTCTGTGCTTGTAGTGGTTTTGGAAGTATGGTGATTTGCTGTCTGAAAACTCCTGGAGCCCATTTCTGAAATAAGCAGTTTTACCTTTGCTTTGCTAGAAATTCAGTGTTTTCCTTTGAGAGAAAGTCAGATAGTCTGCTCTTTTGATTCCTGAACGTATGAGCTGTCACAAAGGGTTGATATCTTGTCCATTCCCCTACGAGAGGCATGACGAGAGGAGGTTTATGGTCGCATTGTGGCTGATATCAGAATGATACCAGGGGGATGAAGTACAGTATTCTTCAGTTTTTCGACGATCATGTCAGTATCTGCATTTTAGGTTGTTCATTTTAGTCTCTTCATCTGTAGCATTTGCATCTCTCTCCAGTTCAGGCAGGCGCCCCAAGATAGCATATCAGTCTTCCCGAGGATTTTGGATATCCTCTGTAAACTGATGCCACAATTCTTTCAGTTTCAGCATGTCAGAGGTAATGAATGGACACCCCCCCCCCCCTTCCAAACTTATACTCAATCAGTATGCACGCATTCGCTGTGTACGTCTGCATACCATGATTTCTCTAAATCTTCGATTCATAATTTGTGAACCATTGACATAATCTTGTGACTGGGGTTCGCTTCGTCATCCAACAACCTTGCAGAGTCACTGAGGTACTGCTCTATTTAAGCGAAAACTTGAATTCGTGAATATAGCAAAGACGACGAGCTTAGCACGCTTTAGTTCTTATCTCCTTAATGTTCCATGCGCCGACAGGTTTCTTTTATCGAATTTCTTCCTACTCGTTTTGTATAATGGTCCGCATCTTTATTAATTGTGGTTGACAATGTACCTTAACGTTGATTCAATCTTGCGATAATTGATGCAGGATCAAATTAATTCTACTCAAATGAAAGAGGACAACATGAAGTGTTTGTGTGTGTGCGTGCGTGCGTGCGTGCGTGCGCGGCGCGCGCGTGTGTGTGAGTGTGTGTGTGTGTGTGTGTTAGAGACAGAGAGAGAGAGAGAGAGAGAGAGAGAGAGAGAGATTATTCTGCACTTTGCGTTTATGTTTCTCGTTTTACATCTCAGCGTCAGAGCAAATCTTGCAGGTACGCAAACACTTTACGCTCTGACAGTGGTACCATTGTTTTCTTCCTACATGGGCAGTCCATGAATCAAGCGGATTTCTATGCACATTGTCTTTATTGGTTCGTTCGTTTCGCCAAAGTCGTTAGGGCTGGATGTGGTACCCACAAGGCTGGCTTTGTATGTGAACTTTGTTCTATTTCCAACCATCAAAACGTCACTACACCTGTAACGTTTCCTTTCCCAGATAGCTTGTCCACATCAAATCTTCATTTAGAAATTTGCCCCATGCAGCACTTGACTCATGAATTACTGGCCTGTGATTTGAAAAGTCGGTGCACAGAACCGGAGAATACTAACACAAGGTACAGGGCGACTTGCAGTATGTCCAAAGGACTGTCACAGCCGTACTTTTATTGTGACCTATCTGAAGACTTCGTGCCGTACAGTCTGGTGTGTGATTTTCGACAGGATTGTTCAGATGGACGTGACGAAGACTTCTGTGAGCATCCTGCCTGCAAGGGAGACATGATAGCCTGTGGACAGAGACAGGTTCGTGCTCTAGTGTGTATGAGATTCTGAGCCTTCTTCTTTCAGTGTGTTCCAGCAGATACCACTACGTCTCTGCGCCAAAAGGCACACCTTACTTAATATGACTCGTCACACTTAATCTTACTTTTATTGTCTTACGTGCATATCTTGTCATTGGTCACATGCCGTTCACTGTAACCCATACATGTAACCCAGCCACAGTCAATTTCCATTTCCCGCTGGAGCAGTCCTTGCTTAGATTCTTATTTATTCGATTTCAACCTGAACTAACTTCTTCGTCTCTCTCTTAGACCTATTATTGTTATCTTGGGAAGATCTTACCAAAAGAAATATCACTCTAGGTTATGATTTGCATGCCAGGCTCTTCATGAAGGCTTGCATAGACATCACATAATTGTAATCAATTAAAGACTAGTGCATGGGAGCACAACACAGAACAATATAGACACGCATCATAACTTTTCTGAACTGGAAGGCATTGAACAGATACAATATGAATGCTTACTCAATTTCATCACCTCAGTGGATACACTTCACAATTTGTTGTTTAAAATATCTAGGTTGTCTGGAATATCTAGGCCACGTTGAGCAGATGGCTGCAGTGGCAACAGTCTAAGTGACTGCCAAAGTCCAGATCACAGGGCTACATAGACAATTCGATCCCACTAAGATTGCAGATTTGCCGCATAAATTAATTTCTTGGGAGATATGCTCTTTTTGTTCAGAACACTTCTGAGGCTGATAATGGTGTGAGGAAGTGAAAGATGGAATAAGGGAGGAAGATGAAAAATGATCTTTCTGTTCAGAACACTTCTGAGGCTGATAATGGTGTGAGGAAGTGAAAGATGGAATAAGGGAGGAAGATGAAAAATGATCTTCTGTTCAGAACACTTCTGAGGCTGATAATGGTGTGAGGAAGTGAAAGATGGAATAAGGGGAAGATGAAAATGATCTTCCTGTTCAGAACACTTCTGAGGCTGATAATGGTGTGAGGAAGAGAAAGACGGAATAAGGGAGGAAGGTGAAAAAGTCCTGCCATGAAGGGAAGAGAACTCAGAACTCAGCAAACACTTTTTTTTTATTCGATCAAGGATTGAGATTTCAGAGAGAGAGAGAGGAGAGAGAGAGAGAGAGAGAGAGAGAGAGAGTTTACCAGATCACCAAACATGGAACAAACACAACATAGAAGCAACGCGTGTTGACAAGAAAGTTGTTAAGTAAGGAATTCGAGGCTGGAAATTTCTGCATAGATGAAGTTACGATGACATATCACACCATGATGGTCAGTGGACAGAGTGTGGTCAAGAACAGTCGAGTTAAGGAGACAGTCATCTGTGTAACACATCCACGAAGAGGTGACCACGATTGTACATCGTGATTAGACATGCTAACACATATGGAGTACTTTGGAAGTGCACACCTGTGCTGGTGAATCAAAATGAAAATAAGCTGTCAACAATCAGCAGAGAGCCCGCCATATTCTAAACGGTCAAGGAACTGTTCAGTGAAATTGCTTTAGAAAGTTTATTTCTTCTTGTTTTGGTGGAGGACGGTACAACAAGCCGCATTTACAAAGGAAGGTGGCAGTGGCAGTGTTAACTGGGACATTTGAAAGGAACCATAGCCAAATGGGAAAGTGATAGTGAAGGTGGTATGTGAGTAGAGTTTCACACAAGAAAGGCAAGACACCCCACACCCCATCCCCACTCCCTCGCCACATAATGTACCACTAACAAAAAGGGAAGGAAAATGAAGCGAGAGGTGTGCGGCGATCTCAACACCTGACTTCTCCGCCAGGTCTGCGAAGCAAAGTTGTAGTTATAACACAAGATGTCACTACTGTTAGAAATTAGATGCTTGTTGACAGCCAGCTGAATAAACCAAGGATAATGAACTGGGCAGTCAGAGTAAAAAGCAGGACAGAGAAACACAAAACAAACTGTTCAAGTTTACACTATTACAGTGCTTGCATGATCAATGAAGATGGCTCGTTTAAAGCCAAACACAACACCAATGTTACTCTGCTTCAAACGTCCTTCATGATGAGTTTGAATATACGGGAGGTGAAAACCAATACCCACATCTCTGATGGCAAGGACCACAGAATGACTAAGTGCCGCAGGAGGCGCATACTCCGGCTGATTGCGAGTGTACAATATACAGGAAAAAAACACAGCAGGGGAGGATCTATGGTAGGGTAGAATAGAAATCACAGATCGTTTGTTCAGCAAACTGAACAGAAGACACATCCAGATACGTTGCAGTCAGGGGGATACAATGGCGTGAAGGAAGCACAAATGCACACGCCACTCGATCACAATTCTCACGTAGAGGTACACTCTCGTCCAAACACAATCAACAAAAGATACGAGAGTTATGGACCTTGCCACTTGTTAGACGTCGCCCCTTTCTTCTGCCATAGAGGAGGAAGGAGAGGTCAGGCGAGGGACCTGAGGAGGGCGTCAGGGCTGCTGATGGTGCACCAGACAACAGTACAAAGAGGGCAAGAACCTGTCACTGCTGTGAGCTTGCTGCAAGTTTTGTCATTTTCTTTAAGTGCAAATAAAATATTCATATTGCGAAGAGAAAACGGCAACATCTTTGCATTCAGGAAACACCTTCAACACCAGAGTGTGACGGACCATTCTTTGTCCAGTCACAAATTTTTACAACTGCTTTGTCCGGAACATGTTCACCAGAAACCTGGTTGGTTAGTTTTCCTAACTGCTGCTCACTTGCGCTCTGTGTAAGCCAGGTGAGCTGAAACGATCAGGCAGTCTCTACAGCAGTTCCGGCAGTGCAACTTCCCAGTGGCCGAAGAGGGACTCCAGACGAGTTGCTGTGGCAGTCAGGTATTTCATTATTAGCAATTTGAAATCGCAGACCGAAATCGTCCTCCCCTCCTATAGGCGACTGTAACTTTCTCAGCGCCTAGTAAAGGTTTAAAAAAAAAAAAAGTATGTGTTGTTTTTTGGTATATCTTGTGACTTGATAGGGTGATAAGAGGAAATTGTTCTTAGAAAGTATGAATAGAAAGAAAAAAGTATGTTGTTGATGAGTGAACGGAAAAGGAGGTGGCTTAACTAGTTCATGGCATTATGATGCAAAACAGTTTTTGTTTTATTTTGCTAATGTATTATAATGATACAAATGATAGTAAGCTCCAGAACTGAGCGATGGAAACGATCATGGACTAATGGTTGGAAGATGTATTCTGAATTTTGATGTGGGGGAGGTAAACGGAAGCTCTGTTGATAAGTATTTAAACCATCCTTTGATATGAATAATGAATATCTATGTGTTGATAAACAAGAGTGTGCGGAAATTATTCCTTGATATGTTTTTAAGGGCTGTACTGTTACTAATGATATATTGTATGAACTGAGATCATTCTCTGAGATGTAGTGATTATGTGAAATGATAAAAACATTCTTATCTTGATAAAGAGACGAAAGGAAATAATTTCGTATATGCAATGATTATATTCTTGGTTTATCGTAAAAAGGTCTATGTGGAAATCCTTTCCCCCCTAATGTGTAGAACATGATTCCGAAAAAGAGAATGTTCTATTGTGATATTGTATGGAAACTGTGTGGATTTCGCTACGGGTATTTTTCCCTGGTGAAATATAAAGTAACTGTTGGTTATGAATATGATTAATAACCATGATGAATAATAGCCATGTTATATTAGGCTAGATAATCAAGGTTGTTATCAGTTCCCCCAGGTAACGTCGTTGTCCTGGTGTGACCAGGAACTTGCTGCCACTGCTAGAGGGTCTGGGCGTAGCTGGAGTCGACCCGTGTCTCGACGTGGGAGTCGACAGTGGCCCGACGTGCTAGTTGTGCCAGAGCCACCACTGCTGCTGAGCCAGAGCTCCTGCTCTTGAGGTGTTTGAACCAGCGACATGTTGGGCCAGTCGTACCAGAGCCGTCGCTTCTGCTGTACCAGGGCCGTCGCTTTTGTGGTGTCACCAACTTTCTGTTTGTGTTTGAGCCACAGCTCTTGTTGTGTTGGAGCCGTCACTCCTGTTGTGGACAGAGCCATCGTATCGGTTCTGTGGGGACTCTGAAAGCTGCTCCTCCTGACTGTGCGAGTCCCAGGAGAGGACTTCCTCTACAGCGTTCTTCACGAGAGACTTGCGACGTCTGGGAACTGTCGTCTTGATCCGGATGTGGCCAAAAGAAAATAATTATGTATATATATATATATATATATATATATATATATATATATTCAATTATAAACAAAGCTTGCTCTTATGTCTTAGATTGAAGAAATAGGGGGAGATAAGCATTCATATCTGCAGTGGTAGATCATTCTGCCTAACTAACAGTATGTGCTTGAGTGGGTGAATGGGGAAAAATAAAATAAATGCTTCTCAAAATGAGCCTTCAGCAAGCTTATAGTCTCCAAGTAGAAGACGATCTCCAATGGGGAGGAAACCCACTAACATATAACTCCTGGTCAGATACCGATATTTCGAAACCTGATTGTTTCTCCTCAGTGACCGCGGAAAGTGGTAATTTGATTCCTCTGCCTTTTCAGTTTTAAGAAGAATGCTATCCCAGAAAAGGCTGGTGTGCAATATCGTAGTATGTTTGTTGAGTTTTCAAAAAACCAACCAAAGGTGCCACCTAAGAAGCAAAAGAAAATCATGAAAGAGCAAAACAAGCTACATTTTCTTGTGAAAAGTAGAAAATATAAAAAGATAACCTCTTAAGACACAAGTGCTGAGGGCCAGTTCTTGGAATGAATCCGCAAGGGACTAAATTACAATAAACTAATAAATTCCAAGGATAAGTACCGAGCACCATTCCAGCAACTTACAGAGCAGCTTGGTGTTGCAATGACTGCAAGAAATATTCAGTTATAAACAAAGCTTGCTCTTATGTCTTAGATTGAAGAAATAGGGGGAGATAAGCATTCATATCTGCAGTGGTAGATCATTCTGCCTAACTAACAGTATGTGCTTGAGTGGGTGAATGGGGAAAAATAAAATAAATGCTTCTCAAAATGAGCCTTCAGCAAGCTTATAGTCTCCTAGTAGAAGACGATCTCCAATGGGGAGGAAACCCCCTAACATATAACTCCTGGTCAGATACCGATATTTCGAGGAATCAAAAAGGCAGAGGAATCAAATTACCACTTTCCGCGGTCACTGAGGAGAAACAATCAGGTTTCGAAATATCGGTATCTGACCAGGAGTTATATGTTAGTGGGTTTCCTCCCCATTGGAGATCGTCTTCTACTAGGAGACTATAAGCTTGCTGAAGGCTCATTTTGAGAAGCATTTATTTTATTTTTCCCCATTCACCCACTCAAGCACATACTGTTAGTTAGGCAGAATGATCTACCACTGCAGATATGAATGCTTATCTCCCCCTATTTCTTCAATCTAAGACATAAGAGCAAGCTTTGTTTATAATTGAATATTTCTTGCAGTCATTGCAACACCAAGCTGCTCTGTAAGTTGCTGGAATGGTGCTCGGTACTTATCCTTGGAATTTATTAGTTTTATATATATATATATATATATATATATATATATATATATATATATATATCAATGTGATTAAAATTCCTAAAATGATTTTGAGAGTGCTCAACCCCTTGGGGAGCAACATTTGTTAAAATAAGGTTTAAAACACTCTACAAATCTGTTTCTAGCTTTGCGCTATCGTCAGGATGATTTTGGTTTGCCCACCGCCGGTGTTATATAGCGTGTGGGCTCCCGTTTGCGGTTGTTTGCACGTGCGGGTTGGCTGCACGTGTTTTTTGAAGTTTTCAGGTTTTTGTTTTGGGTGTGTTCACTAACAACGATTTCCATTTATGCCTGCAGTTGTTTACTATTTCTGTTTCGGTGTTTAGAGTTGCTAAGTGTGGTTTGCATAGTATTAACCATTTTTCAGTTAAACATAGGTTGCAGCTTTTTGAAATATTGCTGTATGATGATGCTCTTTTTATGATTTTCCAGGATATATTGTAATTTGTTTTTGCGTCTTTAAGTTTCCAGATATATTTACTCAGTTCTGTTTGGTTTTTGTATTTTTCTTTATTAAATGACTGTTTGTGGTTTGCATATCTGGTTTTGAAGTGGTTTTCAGTGATCCCTATGTATGTTTCTTTTTCATTTTCTGATGTCACAGTGGCTTGGTATACAATGTTGTTGTAAATGCATTTATTGCTTAGGGGGCACTGCTCCTTTTTGATGCAATTGCAAGAGTTCCTTTCTTCACCCTTCTTTGCTGTGTTGATTTTCATTTTGTTAGATGCGTCAATTAAATTTTTGAGGTTGGGCATACATGAGTACGATAGTTTGACCGTGTTTTTGTTGAATATTTTATGTAGTTTGTGTTCTTTTGGGAACGAAGTTGTTAAAATTTTAAAGAATCCTTTCCCTATGTTTGTTTTGAGTTTCCCTTCGTATGGTGGGTTGTACCATATAATTTTTCTCTTCCTGTTTTTCTTGTTTCTATTTGTGTTGGTGTCTGGGTTGTATTGTAGTTTGTAGTTGTACCCACTTTTTGCAGTGCTTCTTGGTATTCTACTGCTGCTTTGTTGAATACTCTTTCGTTGCATGACAGGTTTGATAGTCTCTTGTTTATGCCGTTGGGTATGGCTTTTAATACAGATGGTGGGTGGTTGCTTTTGATGCTTACATAGATAGGTGTGTCATTGGGTTTCTTGTATGGTTTGTATATGTGGTTGTTGAGATCAAGTGTTATGTCTAAGTAGTTTACTACCTTTTTGTTTGCTTCAATGGTGATTTTTAAGTTGTGGCTTTGGAAGATTTTACATAGTTCTTTTTTCTTGTTTTCAGTGGTTCTTGGGTTGTTGGTTAGTGCAGCAAGGCCGTCGTCTCTATATAATCCAACTTGTTTTCCAAGTTGTTTCTTGATGTTGGATAGCATGAATAGTCCGACCAGTTCGCATGTTTCTGCACCGTCATATGATCCCATGGTTACATCAACTCTAAACACCAAAACAGAAATAGTAAACAACTGCAGGCATAAATGGAAATCGTTGTTAGTGAACACACCCAAAACAAAAACCTGAAAACTTCAAAAAACACGTGCAGCCAACCCGCACGTGCAAACAACCGCAAACGGGAGCCCACACGCTATATAACACCGGCGGTGGGCAAACCAAAATCATCCTGACGATAGCGCAAAGCTAGAAACAGATTTGTAGAGTGTTTTAAACCTTATTTTAATATATGCATATATATATATATATATATATATATATATAAATATATATATATAAAGGTGACACCTTTGGTTGGTTTTTTGAAAACTCAACAAACATACTACGGTATTGCACACCAGACTTTTCTAGGATAGCATTCTTGTTAAAACCGAAAAGGCAGAGGAGTCAAATTACCACTTTCCGCGGTCACTGAGGAGAAACATTCAGGTTTCGAAACATCGGTATCTAACCAGGAGTTATATGCTAGTGAGTTTCCTCCCCATTGGAGAATGTCTCCTCCTTGGAGACTATTAGCTTGCTAAAGGCTCATTTTGAGAAGCAGTTATTTCATTTTTTCCCCCATTCACCCACTCAAGCACATACTGTTAGTTAGGCAGAATTATCTACCACTGCAGATATGAATGCTCATCTCCCCGTATTTCTTCAATCTAAGACATAAGAGCAAGCTTTGTTTATAATTGAATATATATATATATATATATATATATATATATATAAATGCTGAACAATTAAGTAGTGGGGGAAAACAAGTGTAGCTTAACAATTCTTCCATCATTATAGTAATGATTTGGCAAAGATTTGAAATTCAAAAAAAAAAAAAAAAGGGGGAAAATGTATATTATGAAAATGAAAACCCTTCATTAGCTGCATGAGGGAACCATCGCAATCCCTCTCGAAGGCAGATCTATATGTATCGCCTTATCGGAACTCATCAGGGAGACACGGCTGATTGTGTCTGTGCTCTGCGTCAAATAGCGACACACCACAGTCCGTAATTCTGTGGTGTTCTCACCACCAAGGGTCCAAAGAAGAATCCAACAGCACCCCCAAAGCAGCCAGCGAAAGGTAGTAGAATAAAATAAAACGAAAGTGTGGAGAGGTAAAAAGTTGCTGAAAAATTAAAAACATTATGCAAACAGTATAAAATGTAGGGGATAATATATATATATATATATATATATATATATATTAGAAACAATCAGGTTTTGAAATACCGGTATCTGACCAGGAGTTACGATATGTTAGTGAGTTTCCTCCCGTTTGGAGATTGTGTCCCCCTCGGAGACTATAAACTTGCTGAAGGCTCCTTTTGAGAAACATTTATTATTCCCCATTCACCCACTCATGCACATACTGTTAGTTAGGCAGTATTATCTACCACTGCAGATATGAATGCTTATCTCCCCTTATTTCTTTAATCTAAGACATAAGAGCAAGCTTTGTTTATAACTGAATATTTCTTGCAGTCATTGCAACACCAAGCTGCTCTGTAAGTTGCTGGAATGGTGCTTGGTTACTTATCTTTGGAATTTATTAGTTTATTGTAATTCAGTCCCTTGTGGATTCATTCCAAGAACTGGCCCTCAGCACTTGTGTCTTAAGAGATTATCTTTTTATATTTTCTACTTTTCACAAGAAAATGTAGCTTGTTTTGCTTTTTTATGATTTTCTTTTGCTTCTTAAGTGGCACCTTTGGTTGTTTTTTTAAAACGCAACAAACATACTATGGTATTGCACACCAGCCTTTTTCTGGGATAGCATTCTGCTTAAAACCGAAAAGGCAGAGAAGTCAAGTTAACACTTTCCGCGGTCACTGAGGAGAAACAATCAGGTTTCGAAATACCGGTTTCTGACCAGGAGTTATGATATGTTAGTGAGTTGCCGCCCCTTTGGAGATTATCTCCCCCTTGGAGACTATAAACTTGCTGGAGGCTCATTTTGAGAAACATGTATTATTCACCCACTCAAGCACATACTGTTAGTTAGGCAGAATTATCTACCACTGCAGATATGAATGCTTATCTCCCCTAATTTTTTCAATCTAAGACATAAGAGCAACTTTGTTTATAATTGCATATATATATATATATATATATAATATATATATATATATAATGAATTGTATGCCTGGGGTTACGGCGTACGTTATTCTGCTGTATTGGTGTTGTTGTATATATTGTGTTTTTTGATGGCTTAGGCAGCATAAAAAAGAACGTTGACTTGTTGCCTGGCTGTCCATGTTACGTATGTGTGGGTGTGTGTGAATTAAAAATTGTACACGCATCCGAATTTCTGAGAGTCAGACAAACAGACACACGCACCAACCCACCCGTAACACAGAGAGACCTCTACCACAACTTGATAGACTTTAAAAGAGCTTTCGATTGAGTTTGGCATGACGTGTTGTCGCAGATCCTCAGAAATTTCAATGTGGGCGAAGGATTGGTCTAGATCATCAGGCACTGTACATCTCGGCAACCAGCGCTGTGCTCATGAACAGCCAATTCCTCCATACAACTGTTGGCGTCCGATCCTCTTCAACCTGTACTTTGAGAATATCATGGGCGAGGCCTTCGAAAACTTCAACACTACCATGTCAGCTGGGGACAGGCCTTATGCGATCTGCACTTCGCTGATGACATAAACCTACTCGACGAACTCCAAGACCTAACCAGCAGGCTAGAAGACCGAGCCAGTGCACATGGGATGGAAATCAGTGCAGAAAAAAGCAAGTGGTCAACAGCAGCAATGAAAACCAGACCGTAAACATCACAATGAACTGACAAAAGCTGGAAGAGGTGGAAGCGTTCAAATACGTCAGCTCCACACCCACGAAAGACAGTGGCTGTTCAACAGAAATGAAGGTCAGATTAGCTCGTGTCACATCAGCTATTGCAAAGCTCACAAAGCTGTGGAGAAGCAACAAGATCAGCTTCCCAACACAACTCAAGCTATACAAGCACTCGTCCTCAAAATCTCCCTGTGTGGGTGTGAGAGCTGGACTTTGACGGCAGAGTTGGATAGAAGGATGCCTTTGAAATGAAGGCATACAGAAGACTGCACATCGTCATTAATCAGTTTTAATTCTGTCCACCCAATATAGTAATGATAATAATAATGATTATTATTATGATTATTGTTGTTGTTGTTGTTGATATCAGATTAATAATGCTGTTGTCATTGTCAGTAGTAGTAGTAGTAGCAGCAATAGTAGTAGTAGTAGTAGCAGTAGTGGTAGTAGTAGTAGCAGTAGCAGTGGTTGCACTAGCACTAGTAGTAGTAGTTGTAAAATAATGATAATAATAATAATAATTACAATAACAATAATGAATTATTAGTAGTAGTAATAAAGATAATAATTGATCATTGTTATTATCATTATCATTAACGTTCTTGTTGTTGTTGCTGTTGTTATACTTGTTCTTATAATCATTATCAACATCTACACTTTCATCATTAGTACCATATGCAAAACTTTATTCCACATGTATTTTCTAAATTTCTATGCACCTGCATATTTCTTAGTTCTATCCTACTACATTTCCCATTGTCTGTATCATTATTATCATTATCATTATTTTATGATGTGATTGTGACGTCTGTTATAACTGTGGGTATATTTCTTGGATTCTAAATTACTATCTTTCACATTTTCTATATCCTTCAAGTTTTTTTTTCTTCTCCCATCTTTTTTCATCTTTATCTTCGTCTTCGTCTTCGTCTTCTTCTTCTTCTTCTTCTTCTTCTTCTTCTTCTTTCTTCGCATTACTGTGATGACGATGATGATGGATGATGATGATGATGATGATGACGATTGTTATTATTTTTGTTGTTGTTGTTGCTGCTTCCTCCATACACATATTATTGTAACTATCTTCTCATTCCTGTCTTGCCTCTTTTTCTTCTGTTATTAAAGTTGTTATTATTACTACATTTATCATTATCATTACCATTATTGTGAGTATTATTTTCATACGATTGTACTACCATGCTGGTGATGATGATGACGAGGATGATTGTCATTATTTACTATTATTACAGCATTATCACTTTATCCAGTATTGTCTCCCCTTCAACCTCAGTTCCGCTCCATAGTTTTAGTCATTCAACCGAGATCAAATTTTGCTCCCAGGTCGAAGAGTAAGTGACTGTCTGTTCACTCTTCGTTTCCATTGTCTTCAGTGTTACTTGCCTTGCCTGAAGAAGACTCAGTTAATGAAAACTCGTTGTGCTTGTTTTGTGATTTGTTTGTTCCTTTTTTCCTTGTTTTGTTTTGTTACTCTTGTTTATAAATTAAATTGTGATTTCTGAGTGGATACCTAATTTTGATTAATTAAAAGTTTTAACATCGAACATGAAAGCAGGCTTTACCATTGTCCATCAGGTTTCCATACAATAATTACACGGTTTACACTTGATACTTAGGATCTGTTTCTGCTGTTTGTTGTGTTGTTTTGTGTATTGTTGGTAGAGTTTCTGAATTCACATAAAGACATATTCTTGTCTCTTTTCAGTGTGTAGATGTGAGTAAACGATGTGACGGGTTTAAGGACTGCCTGACAAACTACGATGAGAGAAATTGTGACCGATTCATTACCTTTTATGAAATAAGCCCCCCAGCTGTGATCAATTTTGACAAACCTGGAGGGTTCACCATCACCCGTCTACCAGAAAACACGACACAGTGTCCAGGCACTCATTTTCAGTGCCACAATGATGGTTATTGTCTTCCTGTGTACGTCAGGTGTAATGACATGATTGACTGTCCGAGTCATGAAGACGAAGTTGACTGTGAGAATTACAATACCTGCCCTGGGTTTTATCGTTGTCGTGACAAATACAAAACAATTTGTTTGCATGTGGATCATCTGTGCGATGGAATACCACACTGTCCACTGCATGACGATGAACTGGTGTGTGACTTCATTTGTCCTGAATCATGTGTCTGTCATGGTTTTGCCTTCTCCTGCAACCACACTTTTGCCAGCAGCTCTGTCCCACAGCTGCGCTACCTCGAAGCCTCTGGGAGTGGAATGCATATGAGTGACTTTGTTCATAACATCATGCTGATCCACCTGGGTGTACAGTCATGTGGACTGACAAGTTTAACAAAAGCCTTTTTACCCAATCTTCACAGTTTGGATCTCAGTGATAATCTGCTTCATTCTGTCAACTTCAGCTACTTCTCAGGAATGAGTCAGTTGCGGATACTGAATCTGGCAGGTAACCCTATATCTAACAGAATTTTTTATGTTCAAAACCACAGTCCACATCCATCACTTCTAGTCCTTAATATGTCCCGTGTCCAAGCAAATTCTCTGAACTTGAGCACATGGTCAGCTCTTTGCCGAACTTACAAATGTTAGACTTATCATGGAATGAAATTGAGCTACTGCAGGTAACACATCATTTTCATAACATTCGCTTTCTGAATCTACAGGGTTGCCCTATTACTGATTTCACTCCAGACTTTCTAAAACACATGACAAAGCTGATGCATGTTGTAGCAGACAACTTCAAATTATGTTGTCCTGTTGTTTTACCAGAAAATTTTCGAGGCAAATGCTTGGCTCCATCTCATGAAATATCATCATGTGATCACTTGTTAAAATCGGTTGCTTATCGTTGTGCTTTTGCGGTATTTTCTTTGCTTGCTGTTTCAGGAAACTTATGTGGTTTGGTCTATCGTATCTACTTTTGGTCAAAAAGCACCAAGACTGTTTTGATATTCATTTTTCACCTATGTGCTTCTGACTTTTTAATGGGAGTGTACTTAATTTTCATCAGCGTGGCAGACTGGATGTATGCTGGTAGTTACATTTGGAATCAGGCTATATGGAAAACTAGTTCAGTTTGTTACATTGCTGGGTTCTTATTCTTGTTATCATCTGAAGTCTCAGCATTCCTGATTTGTTTCATCACTTTGGACAGTTTCTGTGCACTCTATTTTCCATTCAGTAAGAGACGGTTTGAGGCCACATCAGCTCACAGAGCCTGTCTTCTCCTGTGGGCACTGGGTCTTACACTGGCCTCAGTGCCTCTGCTGCCAGTAACTTCACATTGGGAGTTTTTCCACCAGACAGCTATTTGCATTCCACTGCCCATCCCAGAGCTGACTTTCCTGGTCACATCTACTCTTTCAGTATCATGATCGTCTTCAACCTTATTCTCTTTCTCATGATTGGTGTGGGTCAGTTTCTCATTTTTTGGTCAGTGATCAGTAACACATCTTCACAGCTGAAAAAGACCCAAGCTGCTGGTATAAAGAATTTGCAGTGCAAAGAAGCAGTTGTCGCCAGGCGTTGCCTCTCTGTAGCTGTGTCTGATTTTCTCTGCTGGTTTCCTGTCGGTTTATGTGGGGTCCTGGCTGCCAGTGATGTCGTCATTCCAGTGGAGGTCAACGTTGGAATAGCTATATTTGTGTTGCCACTGAACTCAGCACTCAATCCGTTCCTTTACGCTTGGAATATTAAACTGGAGAAACGGCGGAGAGCACAAGAGCTCCGTTTTCAGAAACTGTTACGTATTCAGCAAAAACAAAAATGACAACTAAACTGATTTTTTAACTGAAAGCCGTTATCTGGAGAGTATATTTTAGTATGTGGCTCGTGAAATGTCTCGGCTACGGTTGTGTCATTATTACGCTTTTCAATTAAAAAAAATACTTTCTTTTTACATCGCATATTTTACAGGAAACGCAAATTGTACAACACACATCCATGAAACACCGCATGCTTTACAATCTATTCAAGGTTGACAGATCTCCGTGTGCACT
>CM065733.1:197103-258385 GCA_033310375.1 Conus canariensis
AATCATTTCAACTCCTTCGATCTGTTTCATCCAAACCAGCCCGGATTCAGGGCCAACCATTCTTGTCACACAGCATTAACTTATCTTGTTGACCAGTGGCTTACTAACATAAACAATAATAAAATTACAGGTGTTCTAGTAGTAGACTTTATGAAAGCATTTGATGTCGTCGACCACAGTCTTCTACTTGAGAAATTAAAGATCTATGGCCTAACTGACAACGCTTTGGTACTTCTATCTTCATTTCTCTCAGACAGGAAACAGTGTGTTTCGGTAAATAGATCAAATTCTTCCATTCTACCCGTTAAGTACGGCGTCCCTCAAGGCTCAGTCCTTGGTCCAATACTATTTTATATATATATATATATATATAAAATAAACGATCTACCTCTGCTTTTCACAACTTTATGTGAGATGTTTGCCGATGATACCACTATCCACACCTGTCACGATAGATTAGATACCATTTTTATCTCCTTACAAGAAAGTATCAACAAGTTATCTGAATGGTCTGAACTTAACCATATGCGACTCCACCCAAAAAAAAAGCTAAATACTTATTAATTACTACCAGACAAAAACGTCAAAATCTTTCTTGTAGCAATAATTACCTTTGTATTAATGGAGAAAATCTCGAGGGAGTTGATCACAATATGATCCTAGGTGTTATTATTGATAACAATCTATCATGGTCGAATCATATTGCGTTATTATGTATGATGAGGAACACCCACGTGACATTGCACATAGTCCTGAAATGTCTACAAGCAATACAATGTCTACAAGCAATACATCCTCCTCCAGGACATCCTTGAAGCAAAATAGCCCTGTTACACACCAGCCACCATCAACACCTGTCTCTACTCACAATTCCTTTCAGGTCTTAGGCGAGGACAGTGATGACACTATTGAACAGAAATGTGACTGAAACGATTCTAGTATACATGAGGGTAACACAGATACTGATCAAAACCTTCATCTTCAATCAGTCACTCAGGACAAGTCTCCAGCGCAAATTCTACGTGAGATAAAGATACCTGGGTATTTTTCTTCGGTCCTCATAGGTGACTCTGTCCTGAGGTATATCGATCCAAGACGTCTTGGCAGTGAGAAAGACAGGGTATTCAAACTGTGTGTTCCTGGGATGACAATAAAGGATTTGATTCAGTGGCTAGGCGCAATACCAGACAAACTCACCCACATCCAGCATGTGATTTTCCATGTAGGGGTTAACGATTGCCCCGCTGGCCCTGTGCCCATGACAGTGGACAGAACTTATCAATCTCTGCAAGATCTCCTTCCCTTCAGCTGTCATCACCTTCAGCTCCATCGTCCCAGCACGAGGACGTCACCCTTTTAACAACTCGATCTTTCCCTCCAACAGAACCCTGCGTACAACCTGCATTGCTGCTGAAATCAACCTGATCGACAATCATGATACATTTATTACTAAGAATGGTGCCCCACGACGCGCATATTACAAAGATCCTGTACACCCCAGTCTTAAAGGTACTGCAAAACTAGCCACCAATTTTATGCAGTTTTTGCCACGTTTCTCTCGTCAGACCAACAGCCGACATGGTGAAGGCGGCCCTTCGTCACAGCAACAGCCCGAAAGTGATCGGCAAATGGAGCAGCGGCCAGATGCTTTTGATAGAACCCAGCATGGTGGCAGGGAAAACTCACGCCTTGAGTTTGGTCAGTGTTCAGGACGTGGTGGCTATGCGGCTGTCGCCCCCTCCATCTCTTCCATGATCAACTACCTCATGCTGCCGTCCCAGAGACAGGGAGGTTGGACTGACCCCAGGCTACACCAGGCTCAGCCTGAGGACGCCGTTCCCGTTCGACGTGTTCCGCAGCAGCAGCGCTACGACGCCGTCGAGGCCTTTCAGCCTCCAATCAACAGAGAGCCTGGTCCCTCACAGCAGTGTTACAACACCACTGAGGCCTATCAGCCTCCCTTCAACACAGAGCCTGGTCCCTCACAGCAGTATTACAACACCACTGAGGCCTATCAGCCTCCCTTCAACACAGAGCCTGGTCCCTCACAGCAGCGTTACAACACCACTGAGGCCTATCAGCCTCCCTTCAACACAGAGCCTGGTCCCTCACAGCAGTATTACAACACCACTGAGGCCTTTCAGCCTCCCTTCAACAGAGAGCCTGGTCCCTCACAGCAGCGTTACAACACCACTGAGGCCTATCAGCCTCCCTTCAACAGAGAGCCTGGTCCCTCACAGCAGCGTTACGACACCACTGAGGCCTATCAGCCTCCCTTCAACAGAGAGCCTGGTCCCTCACAGCAGTATTACAACACCACTGAGGCCTATCAGCCTCCCTTCAACAGGGGGCCTGCTCTTTCACAGCAGCTGTATACCGACGTGGGCGAGGCCTTCCAGCGTCTGATCTCCAGACAGCCTCAGGACAACAGGACTGTCCCAGTACATGAAGCCAGCCGTGCTCCCTGCCCCCTATTCCCAAACCAGCCCCAGGCCTCACTCCAAGGACCCTGGTGTCCCTCCGTTTCATACCCACCTCCCACTTCTCAGAATCCCCTTCTAGCCACAGAGGGCCACTGGAAGCTGCCAGCGAAGCTCCAAGAACCCAGTGGCAGCTGTGCCTCCCCCCCTACCGCCTGGTGTGTTGGAGATACGTCCCAGCAGACTGGAGAGTACGCCCTCCAACTGCTGAACATGGCGTCACAGCTCCTGAACCAGTCCAGACTTCAGTAGTTTCCATATACACCACCCTGATTATATGACTGTCAAAATTAGAATGGGTGGAAACCGTATTGTTTGTGGTGTAGTTGTGTGTGTGTGTGTGTGGGGGGGGGGGGGGGGGGGTTGTGGGTGTGCATGCGTGGGCGTGCACTCGTGCATGCTCACATGCGTGCGTGTGTTTTTGTATGTATCGGGAAAAAGTAAGGGGTGGGGGTTGAAAGAGCGGGGGCGGGGTGGAGCGGGAACGGGAAGGGGGAGGGCGAGAGAATGAAGGAGGAAGAATGGTGCACTATCAAATATTAAATGTAAAGAGAATTGTAGTAACCATGTGACATTCATCAACGAATCGGATACTTCCTCGTTTCCTTTGTCTGATTTGGTATTAACAAAAATAATTCAAATATCACTGGTGTAAAAATATGTTCATCGATATGTTAACAGTTAAGGATTTTCATGTATGTTATGAGAAGAGAGAGAGAGAGAGAGAGAGAGAGAGAGAGTAAGTGAGAGAGAGAGGGGAGGGAGCATGTGTTAGGGTGAGTGCGTATGTGTACGCGCCGATGTGCACGTAAGTGTTAGCGCTCGCAGTGACGCGCGCAGCCACGTGCGCGAGGATGTATGTTGTTGATACCGGACCCTGGTAATCAGAATGGACTAGTGAACTCTATTCCGTTTTTGGTTCACGGCGTTTGTATTTCGTCCCCGGATTGCTGATATTGCTATTTCTTTGCTGAGTTTCCGCATATTGTTGTAGCTATAAAATTATCTTTCTTGACTTGTTTAAGGCAGCTGATTTTTTTCTGCCTTTTGTGTGTGTGTTGTGTGTGTGTGTGTGTGTGTGTGTGTGTGTGTGTGTGTGTTTGTTTGTTTGTTTATTGTTGTCATAGCTAAAATTTATCTATAAACAGGTGTTCCTGCTGTTTGACTATTATTCTACTCGTTTATCTGTAGTGTTGTGTAATCCGTAGAGTTTATTTATAAATCAGTTTCATCTATAATGAATGAATGGTTGTCTAAGCTATCTAAACGTGTGTCATCTTTTAAACAAAATTTCTGATGTTCCCAACATTTTATCCAATTCCAGTAACTGTTTCCATTGTTTTTGTTTTTCAGAATCTCGACTTTCCAATATAGTACCTGATAATTTAGTTTCAATCCGAGGTTACAATACTATAAGAAGAGATCCAAAGACAAAACTTGAAACAGGTTTAGTGACCTATATTCACAACTCGATTAATTATAAACAGATCAACAGTTTGGATAAATATAACATAGAATGCATATGGATAGAAAAGGGTACTAACCCGATTTTGTTAGGCTGCTTATATAGAAATCCTAACGAACGTATTGAATGGTTCGATCGTTTCGAACATATGATGGAAGATGTCTCAATGCGTTCGTCTGAGATTGTGATTTTATGAGAGCATCTTACATATATTTACAATCTTTCCATTGATAAGGTTGTTATCCACAATCCTTCAAAGACGCTAAAGTTTTACCTTTTTTTAACTCTGGTGATCCCAGTGATCCTTCTAACTACAGACCTATCTCTATCCTATCTTTTCTATCTAAACCCCTTGAAAAACATATCAAATATAACATCCACAAACATTTCATGAAATACAATTTACTACATTCTAATCAAAGCGGATTTAGAGAAAATCATTCTTGTCACACCTTGCTCACTAATATAATTGAGCAATGGCATTTAAACACAAACAATGATCTCTTCACATGAACTATTTTTGTCGACTCCGCTAAAGCATTTGACACTATAGATCACAATCTACTGTTAAGAAAACTAACATTGTATGGTTTATCCCCTGAAGCTCTTAAACTCATTTCCTCATTTCTCAACTGTAGGCGACAAGTAGTCTTAAAAAATTCCGTTACTTCCTCTCTTATACCAGTAAATTATGGCGTTCCCCAAGGGTCAGTTCTGGGGCCTATCTTATTCTCAGTTTATATAAATGATCTTCCTTTACATATATCTTCTCACTGTGAGCTTTTAGCTGATGACGCTACTCTCCATAATAAAGACAAAGATGCTGACTCAGTATGTATCAAGTTACAAAATGATCTCAATAAACTTGCAAAGTGGACTAATTTGAACCATATGGCCCTCCATCCTCAAAAGTACAAATTTATGATGACTACAACCAGACAAAAACGTCAAAATATGAAAGCCGATTTGTTCAAAATACGTATACAAGATAAAGTCTTAGAAGAAGTTAAATCACACAAATTATTAGGCCTTACAGTTGACAATAATCTTTCATGGTCTAATCATATTTCTGATTTGTCTAAAAGGTTGTCTAAAAAGTTATTCTTGTTGAACCGAATCAAGAATTTCCTTGACCAACATACTAGAAAATTATATTTCTATACATATGTACAACCAGACATTAACTACGCCTCTACATGCTGGGATTTAGCCAGCAAAAATTGCTTAAAACCACTAGAAAGTATGTACAGACGCGCTATTAAGCTGATCCTCTTGAAATCTTCTCTACAAGCTAGTGGTTATAAAGATCTTAACGTTCTTCCATTCGATCAAAAATGCTGTTTTAATAAAGCTGTCTTTATGTATAAAATTATTAATAATCTTGGGCCACCTTATCTTCATGACAAATTTCCATTAATCAAAATTCGAGGCCAAAATATCCTAACCCCTCGACCACGAACTGATCTTTTCAAGTCATCCCTTATTTACTCTGGTGGTAAACTATGGAATGAAATCCTTACACATTTAAAACAGGAAAACAGTTTAACGTCGTTTAAAAAAGCATATTTCAAATACCTCATAGACCATTTGTAAATTATGTTTCACTTAACTGTATATTCTCCCAAGTTTGATGTTCTTTTTGACACAAACAAGTTGTTGCAGCTCTGAGATGGCCTTCGTGGTCGGCTGGGCTATAAGTCATATGACATGATTGACTTATGAAATGTTTATGTATGCCTATGTGATGTTTACGTATGTCCAGTTTTGTGTGTGTGTGCGTGCGTGCGCGCGCGCGCGTGTGTGTGTGTGTGTGTGTGTGTGTGTGTGTGTGTGTGTGTGTGTGTGTGTGTGTGTGTGTACGTGTGTGAATGTGTGTGTATGTGTATGTGCAATACGTTATAATGAGATTGCTTACTATCTTCTATAAAAAAAAAATATGTTTTTCATATGGCTGTGTTTAATTTTGTCAAATCAATGTAATTGTTCTTTTTTGTTATTGTTATTTTGAGGGCATAGTGTAAAAAAAAAGCTTCCAGCTTATCTATTCACCCTCATTAAAGATTTCGAGTTTCGAGTTTTCTCTCTCTCTCTCTCTCTCCTCTCTCTCTCTCTCTCTCTCTCTCTCTCTCTCTCTCTCCTCTCTCTCTCTCTCTCTCCCCTCCCGCCCCCCTGAAACATTTCGTTTAACATCTCTTGCATGTGGAACAGTTTTCTGTCAAATATTAACGCGTATTTAGACAAATGAAATGGTACTGTGTTCCCTTGGCATTTCAAAGCATCCTCAATGTTTTACTGTATTAATGCGAACCGTGATTTTTAACTCACACACGCACACGCACACACCACACACACACACACACACACACACACACACACACACACATGTATATATGTATATATATGTATATATACGCGCGCGCGCGCCTTGTATGGAAGAGGGATAGAAAAGGAAATCCTCCTCCCCCATACTCTCTGACAGGTTTCCTATTTCATACATAAAAGGGTTCTTTCCTTCCCTCCGTCCGTATTCTGAACACAGTCATATGACTTCTCAGTCACTTTTGGGGGGAGTTGGGTGGAGTCTGTTAACAATTATCCTAACCTATAGAAAGACAAAACGGTAAATACAGCTCCTAGCGTCCCCCTCCCCCTTTATAAGTAGGAGTTTTAATTCTCAAGCTACGAGTTTTTACATTTTTGACAAGTTGCAGACCAGTGGGACTGGCCGTCCTGCTAGCATCAGACAGTGTGGTAGCTGAGTCCTCAGAATACAGTAATAAACATTTTTTGCTGCAAGCTGTAACTAGTATAAGGTACGCGTTTGGCACATCCCTATTTGGTTTGATCTTTAAAAAAAAAAAATTTTTTAAAAGAAAGAAAGAAAAAGGAGCTTGAGAGAGAACCGGGAATAAATATTTGACTGATAACCGGTCGTGCACTGAGCAGCTGTTTGTGTTTTGCCAATACTTAGTCTACCCTGAACAATACCAGACAAATTCCACACAAGCAACACGTGGAAGACCCTGGATACAAAGGTGCCTCGTGAGAGGAATCCTAATTGCGTATACGCTGTCCTACAAAAGATCCGGGACAGCTATTCTGTGTGGGAGCGTCCTGGTTGAAATGACCGGTCAGCTGGTTGAAGACAGCGCCTAGAACTGTCCAACATGGTCACTTTCCGTGTTACCATGGCCCAGTCCATCACACAGGGACTTGCCTCACAATCCAGCTGTGACAGTGTGCATTCATGTCTGAGTGTCCTGTATGCTTGCCAGTATTTTATCAGTTTAGGTCCCCGTATGAAGGTTTAAACACGAAAAACGTATTCCCATTCTGACAGATACCAGAGTGATGGTGATTACAACAGTGAATATGGAACCCGAATGTGTAGTCACTGACTAACATAGATGTGCATCTTGTGGCAGCGCAATACATTTTGGGTGGATTCGGCAATGCTGTGAAGTGTGGCCAGGTCATTCAGTCCTTCTCAGTGTTGGCCAGTCCGCTTGGCCAGTGGTGAATAATTTTCGGTGATTTGGTACCTCATCACAAGAGTGGGGGCTCTAGTATTTTTCACAACGGCCCGTTTGGCCGAATTCGGTGAGGTCTGAACTGAAATGCTTGTCTAGCGTTCAGACCTAGGGTGTTTTATTGTCCAGCACTTCTCCTTGGTGCTTGTACCGAGGTCTATGGGAAGTCTTGAAGAGGCTGTCCAGCAGAGATCGTGTTCTTTTGATGCATGGAGAGTCTGATTTTCGGTTTGTCGTTGGCACGTTTTGCGGATATCTCTACATTCTGTTGCCTCACAGTCTGTCATGGAGTGATGGGGGTCTTCTGTAAGCAGGAATCGCGGTGTACGGTGCCTTCTTTGACTACATCTCTCTGTGGGATACAGCAGAAGGTGTTCAGAAACTTCGACTCCCAGGTGGCTTGTCATCTTGGATGGTGGGTTGTTTGGAAAGAGTTTGTTGTAGAGTGATGGCTTTGGCTAGGCTTTAGCAGCTTGGGGGAGAAGGGCAGGAGAGGGAGGTCCGTTCCAGGGCATCATTTAGCTCCTGGCAAGACTGAAGATGTGCAGGATGCTGCGGTGTTGAACTTCTATGTGGATGAGAACCTTTGGCGTCGTGTAGTCGGAGACACATACAGAGAAATATCTCTGGCAGAGTATTCACATAAAACGGTTTGAATGGATCGGAATAGTTTTACTACGAGATCCATTCTGTGGTGGCATCAGCCTGACCGGCTCCTGCGCATGGGAGCTTATCAGGGTGTGGGGGTACACTGGAGGTGTCAGAGCTGTGGTTCATACAGCAGAGTGCCACTGGCCTTCCTGTGTGACACATGGCTGCTCTGGTTTCAGTGACAGGTGTCTGCTGATCAAAGGTACAGAACAGTGGTGCCAGAAGAGATGCTTCAGGAAAGGCATGCATTTCCTGAAGTGTTTCTTGGGATCCCCTGGTACTGTCTGAGTATCCTTTGTTTTGCAGAGAGACTGTCATGGCAGTCAGATCAGCATGGAGTTCACACCGGACGTCCCATGGAACTGGCTTCAGTATACGCTTTAATGTCGGTCGTGTTTGCTGTCGAGGATATCCAAGTGTCGCCCGTGACTCATAGCTGATTCGCGATTCGTGTTACAAATCGGATCTCGCTTCCACACGGAGCTTTCAAAAACGCCACTGGATGACTTTAGTTCTGTTATTAACTAAATGTTGTGTTGGATTAGTTATATAAGTGCGGAGGGGAGGATGGGGTGGGGGTGGCACGTAAGAGGCCTGGCTGGAGAAATATGTGCATGTAGATGTATATGTATATATGTCTCTGGCGTAACCCATCCTTGTTCCTCCACCGTCTCTAACCTCTCCTAAACTGAATCACGTACCCATTTACTGCTGCTTACGGAGTGGGTTTTCAAGCCGAAAAAAGATCAACCTCATGTGTGGTTCAAACCCACAGCCGTCGCTTCGACAGGCAAATGCTCTAACCGTTCGACTACGGGGCCCCTCTACAGAGGCTGATCTCCTTAAAGTACTCTGTACAAGCAAAGATACATTCGACATCCTCGCATGTCCATATTCCCCCCCCCCCCCAACCCCCTACCTCAGAGACCAGATCAGTCTGAAAAAGAAGCTACGAGACAACTCGCACAGATAAGCCTAGAGCCTTGAAGAATTGGCTGTATTCACGTTTACTCCCATAAGAGAAGATAAGCTCTTGACAAATAGATCAACAAATAATTCAGAAAGTTTTTTTTTTGTTTTTTTTTTGTCAACAGATTGTCTTCTTTTTCGGGGATGGATATTGCCTAACAATTCAATGACAGAAAAAGAAACAAATTGTCTTTTCTCGTTTCGGATTACAGATTCTATTCTTAACATCTTGTTGTATAAGGTGGGTCTTACTCCTAAAATTAACTAATATATCACTTCACTTGTACAAACTGAAACAAAAACTGTAGTTTCAGGATTGCATAAACGATGGAATATGAGCGAGAAAAAGAAATGGTGGAGCGATTTTTTTTATTCCAGACGGCGAAAAAGGACGACGGCTTCGAAGAGCGACAGGCACCAGAAAGGAGAGGACAGTCATGCCAGGGGAGAGCACTGCTGGGAGGAGGGGGCACTGCCGCCCGTAGAGACCTCCACCAGGACCAGAGCCGATAACACAAGAGATCCCCCTAGACTGAGGTGCGGGTGAGACCAGGGTGGTGAGTGTGTGTGTGTGTGTGTGTGTGTGTGTGTGTGTGTGTGTGTGTGTGTGTGTGTGTGTGTGTAGTGTGTGTTGTGTGTTGTGTCTGTGTTTGTGTGTAGTGTGTGTGTGTGTGTGTGTGTGTGTGTGTGTGTGTGTGTGTGCGTGTGCGTGTGTACGCGTATAGCCGGATCAATTAAATGAGAGAGGAGGGAGGTTCCAGAGAGGTGAGGGTGAGGCCTTGGGGTCCCCCTCCCTCAGTTGGAGAAGGGATAAAACGTGCACAGGCATTAGCATGAATTGAAACTACAAGTAGAACAAAAGTTGCCAAAGCAGCAGCTTTTGTTCCACTTGTAGTTTCAATTCAAGTCACATCTAGGCCTGAAGATTATTGTTTCACATTTGCTTAACAACTGTACATTTATTTTGTCATTTAGTTTGTCTTTACACAGCAACGAATTCTTTTTCGTTTTGGGGTTCTTTCCTTCTTCCTCTTCTTTCTTCCTTCCTTCCTTTCTTTCCTTCTTTTTCTTTGTCTGTCTGTTGTTTTCTTGTATAAGCAGCACATTATCAGAGTATGTGTGCCAGTACACCACACATTAGAACATAAACAAACCCAGACACTTTGTATCAAACGCCAAAGCACTAAAATCAGCAAAAATATGTCCATCTGTAAGAGTACATACAGACTATGCATGGTGTGTAAGAGACTGGTTGTTAAAAAAAAGAAGAAGAAGAAGAAAAGGAAGAAAAAGAAAAAAAACAAAGGAAAGAAAAAAGCTAGTTATGTAAATTGTTTTTGTTTTTTTTCCGCTTTTTGTGGGTTTTTTTCTGGCAGATGAAGACAATGTGAAGCACCAAAAAATGAAGAGGTGGATTTCGGCCTTAGGAGGAAAAAAAAGTCACCGCCTTAGGTGCTCCATTGATCCGACAACTGATGCCACAAAAAAAGGAATATTAAAAAAAGCTGCCAAAATTTTGTAAAAGCTGGGGGTGGGGGTGGGTGGGGGCTTCTCTTCAGGGGATGGATGACAGTTCTCTTCCAAACTACTTTTAAATCGAGAGGGGGGGGGGCGCAGGGGGCTTTCTCTTCCCCCCCCCCCCCCCCTTTTTTTTTTTTTTCTTGGCTATTAAGTTCTGTTGGTGGTGGTGTCTCCTCTTACGAAAGAAATGCCACCCTTAGGATAATTCACATCAGAAGTGGTTTTACGAAGGGGTGTCTGGGGTCCTTCCCCAGGGAGGGGTGGGAAGACGGGAGAGGGACAACATGGCGAAAATACAATTTTGATCATCCAGGGGAGGGAATTTCAGAACTCCCCCCCCCACACACACACACACATACCCTCCCCTTCCCCTCCGTTCGTCCGCTCTGCTGTCTATACGCGTGCCAGTGTCTGTGAGTGTGATTTCATCAAACAAATGAAAACCCAAGCATGGTTCATGGTTATGTTTTCTTCTTTTGTTGTTGTCAAACAATACTGCTCCCAGTTCTGTGATGCATAACTTAAAGCACAGCACTGGTGAAGGTTTAGCTGGAGGTGAAGGGATACTTGAGATCCACACATGTCCATACGTGCCATAGGTCAGAGAACAGATCATTCTGAACATAACTTTTTTGTTATATGACATCTGCACATGCGTAGACACACACACACGCACGCACGCACGCTCGCATACACACGAGCGCGCACGCACACACGCGCGAGTGCGCGCGCACACAAATACAGTAGAGAGAAAAGAGAGAGAGAGGAGAGAGAGAGAGAGAGAGAGAGATCCGAAATTGACCTAAACCGTCTTGTGTTGTTTTGGATCATTTCTTCAAATCCGAACGTCCCGTTATCTATCCTGGGTTTCCTTACCAAGGGATGGGATATGTCATTCGCGTTCTATACGCTGCTGCGATTAGGAAAAGATGTATTTTAGATTGCTTGAACAATACAATGTGTCTCAGACAAATCAGAACATGATCCCAATAATAACTATATTGTATTTCAGATCTGGCGCCTCTTTCATATGCGTTTTTCTACCCTTCGGACAGCATTCGACACAGACCGTTGGGTAGGAAAGACAATTTTAAGGCACGAGGTAGTTCCATTGCCTACATAGGTTCTTTTTCTCTCTCTGTAGCTGTGTATGACCTTGATTAGAGACTGAAGAATCGACGTTTCAAAACAAGTTAGGTTGTGGGGCCAAAGCCATCTTTTACGACTTAAAAAAAAAAAAAACCACGCCGGTGTTCCGCTAAGTGCCCTGAAGAAATCATTGGCGTCATTCAGAAGTTACTAAAACAGTTCGCTAAATTCACCAATACAGTGGAACCTGTGCATGTGTTCTCTAATAAAGTTAATGAACGATGACAGGTGGATTTGATATCAATGCAGAAAATCTGTGTCGGCGAAACTTGCAGTACAAATTGTGTTGTGATTATCTAAGTATCACAATTAGCTTTATTCTCTCTCTCTCTCCTCTCTCTCTCTCTCTCTCTCTCTCTCTCTCTCTCTCTCTCTCTCTTGTGTGTGTGTGTGTGTGTGTGTGCCTATCTCCCTGCCTACCTATCTTCCACCCCTTTCTCCCAAACTCTTGAATCTTTTACGTATAGCACAGGCACGTGTCCCAAAATTGGTCTACGCAGAAGATATCATGTATTTGACCTAATTGTGTTAGCTACTCATTGAAAATAAAAAAAATATATATATATTAGAATATCATGCACACAGACAAAAATTATAAAGGAAACAGACAGAGTGGGGACCAGCCGCCGTGGCGAAGTGGTTAGCGTCGCGGACTCCCGACTGGGAGGTCGTGGGTTCGAATCCCATCAGAGTCATGTGGGTTTTTTCTGCCCCGACCGGCTCCCACCCAGAGTTGAGTTTGCTGCGGACTCAGTTGGGAAGACTGGGACCACACAGTCGATTGTCATCCACTTAATGGATGCGTTTCTGAGAGTGTTTCTCAAATTTCCTGACCAATACTGCAGGTGCCTGTATCTCTCGGGCCTGGTTGACGCCGGGATATATTATGAAAGGAAGCGTAGAGTACAGCCCTGTCATGTAGTCTCAGACCGAAATGGAAATCCGTAGCATCATCTTAATCTTAATCATCCTCATTCTCATCGATCAGCATAAAAAAAGTCTCAAATTCTGTGGCCCTTCATGCCCTGGCTCTCATGGTGACCTCAATTTCGATGTCCTCTCCACGTCTGTGGCCTTGGTTTGGTTCCGTCGGGGTCACCGGTATCGGCGAGTCCATGGGGGCTGTCGTTGGACGGACGTGGTGGCGCCCTCTGGAGGGAGAGCTCACTCACGCTGGCTTCGCGACTAAGTAATTATTGTCGTCAGTAACGGGCTTAGTAGGTGGTGTCCTGCGTATGTTAGATCAGAACAGGCGCCACTGAACACCACCGAAGTGACTTGGCAGCAGTGCAGTGTCTCCTCCGGTGGGTTGCCTCTTGACGACTTGACATTGACTGCTTGCTCCCTGTGGATTGCCGGTGCCGGGGCTGCGGCGGGGCCGACCGGGCTGTGGCTGTGGACGGGGTGTCGGAATGAGCGGCGTGGGTGCACTGCCTCTGAGGTGGCGCAGAGGTTGGGACAGCAAAAAAAAAAAAAAAAAGACAGAGTGGGTGAGAACGGAAAACCAAAATGAGACTAGAGCAGAAATCAAAACGAAACAAAACAACGGACAACATGAACCAAACCCTCAAACAGGGGCATGTCCTCTGCCCGCGCATGTCACGCATGCGCACAAGCAAGCACACAGACACACAGTCATACACAAACTCTGCTTAACCCCATTTTGAACACGCCTATGACAAAGGACTGAAGGCAGTGACAGGCAAGAGCAGCCACCAACAGCTGCAGTGTCTGGGAGGAAACACATTTTAGGCTGAGGGCTTATGGGAGTTTCCCACCACAGACAATCTTCATCTTGCTATGATCTGGAGGGCACTGAGCTAACAAGACAGCATGCCAAATTTCATGCACATAGCTTCAATGGTTACGAAGTTATGAAGGAAATAAAGTCCAGGCTGAGCGCATATGGGCGTTCCCAAACTCAAATATTCTTGTCTTTATATGATCTGAAAGGCAAAATTTTATACCTGTGGCTTGAACGGTACTATTAGCAAAAGATACCCACGCCACACAAACAGACACAGACAGACAGACAGACAGACAGACAGACACACACACACACACACACACACACACACACACACACACACAACACACTCACTCACTCACTCACTCACTCACACACACACAAACACACACACCTCTAAGTTGAGCCCTGAACTGAGTGCTCAAGGGTGGACAATTTGTTCCACAATGTTCAAAAATATGTGACTTCTTGGTACAAATTGACCACCTGCCGGGTGTGGTCAATTTGTACCAGCTTTTGTGGTACAAATTGACCACCCGATGCAATTTGTCCGTGGGTGATCAGTTTGTACCAGGTGGTCAATTTGTATCACAACAACATCCCCACTGTGTGTGTGGTGCCGTGGACAGCGAGGAGCGCAAAGCGTCGTTGAGAACAAGAAGAAAAATGTGGAGGTAAGAATAGCACCTGTTCTGACTGTAGTTGTGGAGAGACCTCCCCCCCCCTCCCCCCCCCCCCCCCCCCCCCCCCCATCAGTAAGAACATTATAAGGAGCAAGCTCGGGCACATTGAGTGGCTTTCTGACTGTTTTTGCGATTTGAACTTTACTGTAGAGAAAGAGAGCAAGGGAGCCCATGATAGTTTCAAGCCCGAGAACTATCGCAGCTATGTGTTGTGACCGTTACCATCTTGTGGAGTGTGTGCGTCTTGCTGCGGAATGCCATAGCTGAAGCGCTTACACGCCAGAGGACAATGGTAGGTATTCTGACGTCAAATGGAAAGACTGGAACCACACTGTGGAGTTTTATCCACTTCATTGTTACACCTGTGATAGCGTTCCACAAATTTCCCGACCAGTGCTGCAGGTGTCTGTGTCTCCCAGGACTGATTGATGGCGGGAACAGATTAGGAACAGGAAGGTATGAGTCTTGGACTAGAATTTGCCTGATCCGCGGTATCATCTCCATCAAACGTCATTCCATGACCCTTTAAGCTCTTTTCTCATGATAACTTTTGTTTTCCCCTTCATCCTTGCCTGTGGTGTGTGCCAAAACGTTCAGAGTTGGTCAGGTCGTGTGAATTGTCAATGGACGGACGAAGTAGCAATCTCCCTCTGGAAACATTTCAAAAATGGTACTATTGGTTCCCCCCCCCCCCCCCCCCTCCTTGTTTGTTTGTTTTGTTTACTAATGGTGGAACAAAGACATATGGAACACTGAATCCATGCTTCGCACTATCACGCCCCTCGAAACTACCAAAGATGTCTGTGTGAGCACGCACATACAAACATAACAGAGACACACTATGAAGTACCTACACGCTCGCACATACACAAACACACACGCGCAGACACAGGTATGCGGGAGCATGCCAGATGCATGGCACACACTGGTAAAACCAGACACATACGTACGAACGTACACTTTTTGGAAACCTAAGTTTTGAGTGAATGAATATGAACAGATGCTCACATTTCTTTTGGCTTTAAATGCTTTACACAAGAGAACAGACGTTCGTGCGCGCGCGCACAGACACTTGAACGACCATTGGCTTTAACATCACGCACATGCACGTGCATGCATGCAAGCATTTGCGCGCAGTCACATACCTGCTCTCGCGCACGTGCGTGCGCGCGCATACACACACACACACACACACACACACACACACACACACACACACACAACACACACACACATGCACAGAATGTACCAGCAAGCTTTTACTGGGTTCCCCATAGTACACTGCGTAAAACAAAATATTGTCAGATGGAAAAAAAAAAACTAAAATACTTTCTTAAACTAGATCAGTTTTGATCAATCGAATGAATCGGATTTGTTTGTAGATAAAATAAGATCTTAACAGAAGCTACTGATTATATATTAACAGGAGCGAGAAACTGCTACATCAATTGGGCACAGACAACTGAGACCAGGTCTCGTGAACTCTGTGCATGGGGCCGACCACAAAGGGGAGTATTGCTGACTATCCCCTTGTTTCTCTCTCTTCTTTACATTTCTTCCACTGTAGCGTTCCTCTTCTTTCCTATGTATGTGTACTGTCATAGGGTTTAGTGTTTCCTTGTGTAGAGCTGTGTCATCTTCTGTCCTATGATTCTTTGTCTTCTTTCCCAGAGTTTAGTGTCTTCATTCTTCACAAAAGTTTTAATGCCTTCTTTTGCAGGCAATACATTTTCTACACTCACAAGTTTGAAATCTTCTTTCTGTGGGACTAGAGTCTTCTTCGTTCTCAGATGCTAGTTCTTTTTCTCAAGGTTTAGTGTCTCCTTGATTCACAGGTGTTCATGTCCTTTTTACAGGAATAAGTGTCGTCACTGAACACCACCAAAGTGACTTGGCGGCAGTGTTGTTCCTCTCCCTGGTGGGTTGCTTCATGACGACATGACACTGACTTCTCCCTTTGAATTGTCAGTGCTGAGCTGTGGCAATACAAAATGCTATGAAAATTATACACAGAAAAAAAAATAGTAAAGATTCTGAAAAAAAAAAACAGATTTTCTGAAACTGAATTTAATACATTTTCAAAGATACATGACTGCAAGCTAAAAGTACTTGAACCTTAACCCGATAGGTTACTTTTCTATCAACTCAAACACTGCAAATATACAGATCTGCCCTAGAAATAGCCCAGCTATGAATGTTAAAGCAACCTATTTTTTAGTAAATACATCCTTTTCGTCATATTTCCCAGTGCTATGAAGATTTGATCCTCAACGTTCATAAGCCTAGTTGACCATGTTCCAGTCTTACTGGCTCTGTTAGTATAAACAAAGCAAAGGAACTGGTCTCAAATGGCCACTTCCTCTAAGCAGATGTAAGTATATGGCAAATGTAACACGATCCAGCGTTACTTGCAAAACCTGTCAGCGAAATCACTGACAGACAGGGATGACTTCTGCCTATTTTGAATCTCCAACACCTATGCACGGTGACATCTGTGGACCGTTTTTGTATTCTTTAAGAACAGGCCGTTAAATGTGTGTGGTAGCACCTAAACTTGCGCTTCTTCCACGCCTGACATACTTACAGCTTCCAAAACATGCCTGTGTGGACTTCGAATAGCTCAGCCTTGCAGCTAGTCTGTGATGCATTTCATAAGAGTGTGGTGGCGAGAAATCTTGCTCGCTTGGCGAGTGTCAGTATTTCATAGCACACACTAGCGGTGATGGGGCTAGGAACGAGCTAGAGTTTGCTAGATTGACTTGGGGCTCTCTAGCATGCGAGAAAAATGTGTCGCAGTTGTAAAAATCACTGGCTGGTGCATAAAACATCAAAAGGCTGACTTTACAACAGCAAGAAGAGCTTGAAGAAGCAGATATAGTGTTAACTTGAATTTTTGTCTTGTGTCCATTCCATTACTCCCCCGTCACCTCTCACGTCCTTCACGGCAAGGATAAGCTAGCCACTTCACAAGTGCCCTTGTCTATAATCATAACTCGTCTCTGAATCTCGTAAGAATCTAGTGTGTGTGTGTGTGTGTGTGTGTGTGTGTGTGTGTGTGTGTGTGTGTGTGTGTGTGTTTGATTATTCACTGGGAATTGCAGTACAGAATGGCTCTGCTACTTCTGTTACTACTACTGCTGCTGCTGTTGCTGCTGCTACTACTACCACTACTACCATTATTGCTACTACTTCTACTCCTACTCCTTCTCCTACTTCCACTACTACCACTATTTCTGGTACTATTAATGACAATGACAACAATGATAGCAACATGAAGGATGACGATGGGGATGATGATGATGATCATGTAAAAAAAATAATATAATAGAGATACATATCATTTACTGACTGGGATAACAACAACAACACTAATAATAGTAATAATAATGATAATAAAAATTATAATAATAATTATTATTATTATAAAAATAACAATAATCATGATAATGGAAAAGAAGAGAATGCGTACTATTAGGAAGTTTTTTAACATGAAAATAGTGGTAAAGTAAAATCTAAACAAACACACACACACACACACACACACACACACACACACACACACACACACACACAACACACACACACACACACACACACACACACACACAAAGAAAGAAAAAAGGAAGGCCCTGCTGGTCGTGAGGGCCACGGTGCAGTCGCAGAACTGCCTCACAGCCTCGAGAGCCGTCCCCTGGTGACACAGGCTAGTCCTGTCATCACTGCTAATGCGAAGAAGACTGTCTGCAGCGTCTCCTCCGGTGGGTTGCCTCAGGACAAATCAACATTGACCGGTCACTGAAGACTGCCAGCGCCGAGGTTGCAACTGGATAAGGGTAGGGTGTGGCTCTGGAAGAGGAGCAGCTTGGGGATAATGCTACTGTAAGGATATGGAGGATGAAATTTTAAAAAAGTGTAGTGACGAAACAGCGGAAAGAAGACTGATAATGGTACATGGGGATAGTCTGGCTCTAAAAACAATTCTCCCTGACCAAAAACGGTTTCATTCTTCCCCCTTCTGATCCATTTGCAGTACTGATTTCCATTTCCTCCCCTACCTCAACTATTCCAGTGTTATTACAAATGTTTGGCCTGTAAGAACATTGTCAGTCAACAGTCTTTTTGTCAGAGTAAACAAACCTAGAAGCTCTGTTTTTTATGATAACTAACACTTTAGCTGCAGAGCGATAATCGTCACACAAAAAGCTGTGTCTTTCAAACAGGAAAGTTGTTGCTTTTGTGTGTTTGTTTTCATAACACCATGGTTTGATATATGTTTAAAACAATCGGAAAACCGCCACATTGAGAGTACATGCATTGTCATGTGTGTAACCACATAGGCAGCATGTGTGCAGTGGGACGGTGTGATAAACAGTGAATGTATGTTGGGTTAATGCCGTTACTGACTATAAATAAATGCGACTGAAAAGCACGTAGTGTTCTGTGTATGCGCGCTTCTGTGTATGCACGCTTTAATAATAATAATAATAACTGAGACAATCTATGAGAATAGACAGAAATTGATCAGCGACCATCGTACAGACACAACTGTGTGCATTCCGTGACTCGTTCACTCGAGCACATTTTCCAGAGTAATTATTACAGTGTGCATTTTTATGCATTACATTTTATGTTTGGTTTGGTTTTGTTCGTTTTCTAAGATGCATCAAGTGTCTTGTCTTGCTGCGCAACAGTTTCTAGAAAACGGAGTTCTCGTGCTTTGCGCCGTTTCTCCAGCATGATGTTCATGGTGTAGAGGAACGGGTTGAGTGCAGAGTTGAGTGGCAACACAAAAATGCCCATTCCGACGTTGACCTCCCCTGGTATGACAACACCGCTGGCAGCCAGGATCCCACACAGACCGATAGGAAACCAGCAGAGAAAATCAGAGACGGCAACAGTTAGGAGGCGCATGGCTATTGTTGCTTGCTTGGACTGAATATCCTCGGTGCCTATGGCTTTTGTCTTTGTGAGCTGGCTGGATATAGTGTTGCTCTTCACTGACCAGTAAATAAGAAACTGACCCACACCAATCGTGAGAAAAAGGACCAAGTTGCAGACGATCATAATACTGAACGAGTAAATGTGACCGGGAAAGTCAGCTCTGGTGACAGGCAGTGGAATGCAAATGCCTGTCTGGTGAAAAAACTCCCAGTGTGAAGTCACGGGGAGCAGAGGCACTGTTGCCAGCGTAAGTCCCAGTGTCCATATCACAATACAGGCTGTGTGAGCTGATCTGACTCCAAACCGGATAGTACTGAAAGGAAAACGAAGAACAAGGAAACGATCCAAAGTGATGAAACAGATTAGGAATGCCGATACCTCAGATGATAACATGGATAAAAACCCTGCAATGCTACAGGCTGAACTCCTCTTCCATGTAGTTTCATTCCAAATGTAACTACCAGCATAAATCTTGTCTGCCACACCAATCAAGACTAAATATATGCCCATTAAAAAGTCAGATATACACAAATGAAGAACGAATATAGCAAAACCAGTTTTATTGCTCTGTGACCACAAATAGCCACGATAGACAAAACCACCAAAGTTTCCCAAAACAGCGAGCACAGCAAATACCACAAGTGCACATCGGTAGGCAATGGACTTCAACAAGTCATTACATGACGAGATTTCATCCGATGGGGCCAAACATTTGCCTCGGAAATTGTCTGGTAACACAACAGAACAACATAATTTAAAGTTATCTGCCAAAACAGATATAAGATTTGTCATGCGTTTCATAAAATCAGGAGTGAAATGAGTAATACGACAACCCTGTAAATTCAAAACTCTAATGTGATGAAACACACCTTGTTCCTTCAGCATCTTTATTTTGCTCCATGACATATCTAGCTCGTGTAAATTTGGCGTAAGAGCTGACAACGCGCTCATGTTCAGAGAATTTGTTTGTATGTGGGAAATATTTAAGATCATCAGTGATGGACGAGCAGACTGGTTTTCCACATAAGAAATGCTACCAGACAGAGGATTACCTGCCAAACTTAATATCTGAAGTTTGGGCATTCCTGCAAAACGACTGAAGTTGACGGAATGAAGGAAATTTTCACTTAGATCCAAACTGTGAAGATTGGGTAAACGGACTCCCGTTACTTTTCTCAATCCACATGCCTGTACGCCCAGGTGGATCAGCATGGTGTTATGAATGACGTCATTCAAACGTATCCCACTGCCTGAGGCTTCAAGAAATCTTAGCTGTGGGAAAGAACTGGTAAGAAAAGTATGGTTACAGGAGAAAACCAAACCAGAACAAATACACGATTCAGGACAAGCGATGTTGCATGCCAGTTCATCATCATGCAGTGGGCAATGCGGATTTCCATCACATATGTGATTCACATGCACACAAAGTGTTTTCTTTCTGTCACGACATCGGTAAAACCCTGGACACGTCTTGTGGCTGTTACAGTCAAGTTCATCCTCATGGCCTGGACAGTCAAACATGTCATTACACCTGACATACACAGGAAGACAATAGCCATCATTGTGACACTGAAAATGAGTGTCTGGGCACTCTAGTTTGTTTTCTGGTAGAGGGCTTATGGTAAACCTTCCAAATATATTAATGTTAATCACTGCAGGTGGAGGTATTTCGGAAAGAAAATAATGGCTGCCCCGACAAGATGACTCGTCTAAGTGTGTCAAGCAGTTCATGTGCCCATTACAAAATTTGGACCGATCTACACACTGAACGAAAGACAGCAAAAACGGTCGTTATACACACAATTACAGACTTCCTGTATTAAACTAATCAGTTAATGAAACAATCAGTCATTCATCAGGCAACAAAAAGTAGATTTTAAAAAATCTGTGGCCTCATAAAACGAAATTATATCGGCAAGCAAATGGCAAAGCAAAGTTTACACAATGGCAGAGAAGTATGCGACCAAAGTAAAAAAAAAGAACTAAATTCAAGCATTTGTATGAAAAACTTTGTCTTGTAATTGGCTTGTCTCTTCGGTCCGGCGGAATGGTACTTTTTTCGTTTGTTTCTATTGTATTTTACGTTTGTTTCTATTTCCGCCTGCCACTTTAAAACTGAAAGAAACTTTATCAATTAATCAATCAATCAAGTAAAGAATCAGTCTCAACAATGAAAAAAATATTTACCAATTAATCAATCAATGGATGAAACAATCAGTCCCAACAATAAAGAAAGAAGACACAAGATAAATATTAGAAAGCTAATGACGAAACTAAGTTTCGACAATGGCACAGAAATATAGGATCAAACTGAAAGAAGAAACGTTTTATTTATAAAAAAAAAAGAAGAGTTTTATGGGGGAAAAACTCTGAGGAAAAATGTATCTGAAGACTGCGAAATTGTAGACTAAGTTGGGAATAATATTCCAGTCCTAACGTTTCAGAGAGGAGTTCGTTAGAGGGAAAAAAATTTCAAAGGAGGCAAGTCATGTCCTAAAAATGAAACACAACGAAAGTCTGGGCACAGGCGGTTTTTCGCCAAATTATAAAAAGGTATCTAGAAATAGAATAGAATTGTTTCTAGTAAGATCATTAAAGAAGGGATTGCGAAAAACTAAACCATTAGCAACGAAGGGTTTGTGATTTGGTTACCTAAACTAGATAGACAAAAATACATTGAATCAAAACCGGAATCCAGTTTCATAGCTCAATACAGTTTATACGATATGATCAACATGCATTGCAAATCGAATAAAGTATTATCATACTTGATTATGGGCATCATAGCGAATCGCTGAATAGGAGACAATATTCTTCTAACATATGAGCGAATCAGCCATACAAGGAAACAATATCACCGGTCTGCTTTTGTGCCTGGATTTTGGAAAGCTTTTGACTCCCTTGTCTAGACACTTTATCAAAGGTATCTAAGGCTTTTGGTTTCAGCTGTGGTACACATTGATGGGGTCCTCTTTGGACGAGAAAAGAAAATATGCAGTAAAAGTATACGGGCAATTACCTTCATGATTAAGTGTGAAGCGCGGATGTAGACAGGCGGACACAGTATCAACTTATTCATTTACACCTAGTATTGAAATCCTTGCCAGAATAATTCGATTAAACGCCAACATCAAAGGAACTGCAGTTAATCAAAGGGGAGCTTAAAATATCTGGTATACAGATGACACAGAAATCTGATTAAAACACGGATGAAGTATTCGTTCAAACAAATATCAAGCCTAATTAACATGCTCGGCAGAAAATTCGAATTGCTTTTAAATGCAAGGAAAACGCCAGCTATTTGGTTTGGAACTTGAAGGAACTGGCAAGACAGACAAGTAAAAGAAAAGACATTATAACACAAACAACAACAACAACAACAACAATAACAACAACAACAAATCAAAAGTGTAAGCAAATTAGAATGGGAAAAAATCCTTTCCTCGAAAACTGGCTCGTTGTATCGTGGCGTGCCAGAGAGCTCAGCTGGAAACCATAAAAAATCTGTGGGTCTAGGATAGATAAGTCTTCCAAGCGTGGCATGAAACAAACATACTTCATATGAAGTTCTGATACTGGTTGAGGCAGTCTGAATTCCCACTGTCTGCAGGTCTCTTTGGTGTTTCTGTGGCACAAAGCACATCTCTTTTTTTTTTAGCGCTGAAGTCTTCTGAGAGGTGGCCGATGCCAGCAAATCTGATATCATTGAGCACCTAATCAACATAATGCAAAGGTTGTTCTGGTCTTGCTCGTTGCTGCATCAAATACACCTTCATGACAAATCGCCAGATTCCGAGAAGATCCAGTGATGTATCCGGATGTTCTTCTGAAATAAGAATCTCTCGTTTTGCACAGACAGGTCAGTGGTATTAACTTAGAAAGGCCGCCATTACCTGCTAGTGTGCACTGAAATCCTTTGTTTGCGAATATTTGGCTCGTTGAATATGCATGAACTGTCGCTGGTATTTGACTACCAACGAGCCTGCCCTATGGGCATGGCCTTGACGCAGTGTATGGCCAGAGTCACAGCGCTGACATTTCACTTCATAATCAGCAAATTGCAAGAGTTAACAAAAAGCCCATGGAAGTTTTGCTAACTCTTTGGCATTCCTGATGGGACAACTGTTAAATCTTCCTTTTTGTATGGTTCCTGAGCATCTATCCTGACAGCTGCCAGACTGATCACCAACTCTATGGTGTGAAATTGTTGTCAAAAGTGAGAAGCTATGGGTAATCTTGCAGCTCTGAAGTCAGGTCCATGGCCATTGTGACATCCAAAATTAAACAGCTGCGTCCCTGTCCATCTTGAGCAACTCATTTGTTTTCTGTGGACCTTGACTGCAGCATATGCTTTGAATTAAACCACTTAGCCACGAAGGTCAGCCAATGTCTAGAGCTTGACACCAGCTCCGGCTGCTTTTCTCCCTCCTAACTGAATGGTGGGCTGAGTATAAAATTATTTATACGTCGATTGTCATAATAGATGATTTTGTTCATTCATCTTAATCAAGAAGCTTGCACTTGAAACATTTTTTTTTCTTTCTGGTACAGAATGTTTTAGCCCAGAGGTAATTCATGTGGTCGTCAAAGCGTTTCCAGTGGATTGTACAAGGAAAGGCAACATGGCGGTGATCTTCGTTCTTTTCCTAATACATAAATGAGGCAGAGGAAGTGGGGTAATAACATTTTGACGCAAAACAAATGGCATGACATAAATTCATGTACCATCGTATATGTGGGAAGCTCTAAAAAGCAGATATCATCAATATTAAAATCACATTACTGTTGCAAAAGTATAAATCAATTAAATGAAATGTACAAATAAGCCGTGCTTCTAGCAGCTTTCATGGCGACGTTAGTTTTGATTGCCTTTCCACATCTATGGTCTTGGTTTGATTTCGTATGGGTCGCTAGTATTGGCAAGTTCATGGTGAGTGTCACTGGACGAACACGATGACCCTCTCAGGGGAAAGCTCACTCACACTGGCTCCGCGACAAACCAATTATTGTCGTAGGGGGCTTCGTAGGTGGTGTCATGCTCTGCTGGATCAGAACAGTATCACAGAACACCACTGAAGTGACTTGGCACCAGCGCAGTGTCTTCTCTGGCGATAGGCCTCATGGCGCCGGGACATTTACTGCTCCCAGCGGATTGCTGGTGCTGGTGCTGTGGCGGAACGGGCAGGGTCGTGGTTATGGAAGAGGGGTCTGAATGAGTGGCGTGGGTGCAGTGCCACGGAGGAGGCACAGAAGATGGGATGAAGAAAAAGATTGTAGGGCCCTTGTGTCCGTTCACTCTAGGACAGGGCAGACTGGTGTGGCAAGACATCTGTAAAAAGTTTCAATGAAACATTGCACATCTTACTAAACCAATGAAACAGAGCGATTCTAAAGGTATCGGATCATGCGACGATACATTAAAAGAGAACATTAAGCACATATTGAAATGTATCACTGACTGATTTCGGATAGCTCTTATGCCTTTTTACAGATCTATTTAACCAAAGTATATGTTACGTGGGACTAGGAGAAATGATATGTTTCTGACATATCCTACACAGGAAACTAGAATAGGTTTCCAGGTAGTGACTGCCGCGAGTTCAGTGACTGCACATAACAAGAGTGCATGGCTGGATATATAATTTCTACAGACTGATGAAAATGTGTGAACATTTCCATCGTTTCTGCAAAACGCCATGAAATTAAGTCAATTAAATAACAGCACGTTTCCGTCCACGTCAGTGCTTTCATTACATGTATTACTCCATGATTGATTCGTTCAATGTTTGGATCAGGAGCCTTGCATGGAGGTCGTCAATAATAAACAGGGACTGTATAGTTGGATCCTGTCAATCGCTAAAATCACAGGCCAAACTGGGAGACGAAAACACATAGGAAGATCGACGTTGAATGAATAAGAATCATAAAGATGGGTTGCTGCAGTTTTGGATGCAGTTTGATTAATATGCAGAATGAGACAGAAAAAGAGGTTCTCAGAAACATAAAGGCATGAACCTGTCCCTGTCCACAGTGTCTCATCGGTGCTTTGCAGGCAGGATGCTCACAGAAGTCTTCATCACGTCCATCAAAACAGTCCTTTTGAACATCACACACCAGACTGTAAGGCACAAACTTCCCAGACATGTCACAATAAAAGTACGGCTGTTTCAGCCCCTGGTTCATACTGCACATCGCTCTGTACAATGTCTCAGAGTTCTCTAGTTCCCTGCATCGACTTTTCCCATCACAGGCCAGGAAATCGTGAGTCAGGTGCTTCATGGGGCATACCTCAAGGTGAGCTGCTGACGTGGTCGTGCTGCTCGGAAAGGGAAGGTCGACAGGTGTGCTGATGTGGTGACGGTCTGAGAGGGAAGGGAGTTCACATACAAAGTCAGTTATCCCCACGTTACAATGCATACCATAGAACCGGACATACCTGGAGTCCCAATGGACACATTCACCAATGCCGTTTTTCTGCCATTTTTGGTGTCCAGGCAGATAAAAAACCACAGCGCCGCTCTCCCACTGTAAAGTGTTTGTGTACCTACAAAGATTTGACATGTGGAAAAAGCTGCATAGAAATACTAAAGAAAAGCTCACTGTCTCTCTCTGTCCTTCTCTGTCTCTGTTTCTGTCTCTGACTGTCTGTTTGTCTCTCTGTCTGTTTGTGTGTCTATATGTCTGTCTGTCTGTCTGTGCGTGCGTGCGTATGTGTGTGTGTGTGAGCGCGTGCCCGCGTGCGCGCGCGCGCGCGCGCGCGTGTGTGTGTGTGTGTGTGTGTGTGTGTGTGTGTGTGTGTGTGTGTGTAAGACGGACTCTCAGCCGGACGTGCTCTTTACCAAAGGCCAAAGTTAGTAAAATGCTACAGATAACCACAAACCCAATATCAAGTTTTCTATGCACATTTCATTTCGCACACATGCACGCACGCACGCACGCGCACTCACACACACACACACACACACACACACACACACACACACACACACACACACACACACAAACACACACACACACACACGCGCGCGCGCGCGCAAAACACAACACACACACACACACACACACACACACACACACACACACACACACACAACCACACACACACATACTCCCGCCTGCATGTGTGTACACGCTCACACACAGACATACAGCTAGACAAAGAGAACGAACGAACTAATTTTATTTTAAGAGGGTAGTGGATTAAGCATGAATACTTTTTTACATCCAGCCCTCTGGGCAAAAAAAATCGATATATAGTAAAAAGCAAATCAAACAAATACATGAACAAATGCAACAATTCCTTGCATGGGAACCTTTGACAAAAAGACGAAAGAAGAAAAAGAAACCAATGAACACCACCACCACCACCAACAACAACAACGAGAAAAAATGATCAGGGCAAGAGGGGGGGGGGGGGGGAGTGTGAATGGAGAGAGAGAGAGAGAGAGAGAGAGAGAGAGAGAGAGAGAGAGAGAGAGAGAGAAACCGACCGACTGACCGACCGACCGACCGGCTGGCGAAAGAAAGGCAGAGACAAAGGAAGAGAAAGACAATGAAGCAGACATGGATAAACACCTACGAAAAACTTTGAAAAAACACATTAATGGCACAGGATGATAACTGCAATTTGCGTAGAATTGAGTCAACTTCGAACATCACATATTTGTTAAATTGAATCTGAATTGAGAA
The DNA here is from genome assembly GCA_033310375.1 of Conus canariensis. Lineage (NCBI taxonomy): Eukaryota > Metazoa > Mollusca > Gastropoda > Neogastropoda > Conidae > Conus > Conus canariensis. The sequence goes on from CM065733.1 coordinate 223,929, forward strand.
TTATCAATACATTTTTGGGTATAGTGCAGTCAAATCTGAGACATTCATAAGATATTTTTGAAAATTAGACTTGAATTTTTTAAGCTTTGATTGATTTTTAAGTTCTTGAGGAATATGATTCCATAGCCAACCTCCGGAATACGCCAGACTAGACTTGTATAGATTAATCATGGCAAACGGGAGGTTTATTTTATGTGAATGTCGATAGTCGTTAAAAGTGAACATATTTGTTAGAGAAAGTGGAGCATTTCCATGGAGTACCTTATGCATAAAGAGTCCTTTATTGTATAGAAGTTTGGCTTTAAATGGGAGAATGCCTGATTGCTTATAGTCTGAATCTACCAGTGAAGATGATTGACCTAATGTTACTTTGACAGCTCTTTTGTGAAGGCTAATTAGTGGTTTGAGTGAATTCTTGCTCGCTGAGTCCCAAAGTGTTGAGGCATAGTCGATAATAGGCTGAATATAAGAGTGAAAAAATAGTTTTCTTGCATGCAAATTTAAGAAGTTCTTAATCCTTTTTAGAAGATGTAGTTTTCTTGCAACGTTTCTAGATAAAGACTCTAAGTGTTTTGACCAAGTTAGATTATTATCTATTGTTATTCCTAAGACTTTGTGACTGGATACTTCTTCGATGCTTTCATTAGAAATGCAAAGTACTGGTAGATTCTGGCTTAGAGTTTGACGCTTCTGTCTAGTAGTTATCATCATGAATTTAGTTTTTTGAGGATGGATAGCCATATGATTAAATCGTGTCCATTTAACCAAAAGATTGATGTTTTCTTGGATGCCACTGCAAACCTGTTGGGCATCAGAATTACATGTGTCTAAAGTTGTATCATCAGCGAACATTTCGCTGTTTATTTTCAAGTACAATGGCATATCATTGATGTAAAATGAAAACAATAGAGGACCTAATACTGACCCTTGTGGGACTCCAAATTTGTTGGGAAGAAAATTAGATTTGTATGTATTTACGGATACAATTTGTTGTTGGTTGGACACAAAAGATGAAATCAGTTTCAGTGTTTTGTATGATAGCTTATACAAAGTTATTTTTCTGAGTAAAAGTTCATGATTTATAACGTCGAAGGCTTTTGCGAAATCTACAAAGAGAATTCCTGAAAATTGTTTGTAGTTCATGTTTAATAGCCATCTATCTATTAGTCTAGTTAGCACTGTGTGACACGAATGGTTTTCTCTGAACCCTGATTGATTTGGGTGGATTAAATCGTATTTTACTGCATGGGAATGGAGACACTTATTGATGTGGAGTTCTAATGGCTTAGAAAGAACTGATAAAATCGAAATAGGTCTATAATTTGATGGATCAGTAGTGTTTCCTGATTTGTATATTGGTATGACTTTTGCCTTTTTAAAGGTATCTGGAAAGCATTGTTTATCTATACAGAGGTTGTAAATGTAAGTTAACGTTTCTGCGATAACGGGTGCGGAGAGCTTTAGAATTTTACCGTCTATACCGTCAATTCCACGAGTGGCTGTCTGTTTCAATCGCCTAAGGGACACGAAAACAGAATGAACATCTAGAAGGCTGATATCTAAATCTGAATGGATATTTTTTTCCCCTGCAGTATTTTTGTAATTCTTCTAGGTCATTATCATTTGATTTATCATCATGAATTATTTGATCTGCTACTGTTGTAAAATGGTGATTTAGTTTACTGGCAGATATATCATTAATTATGTTTGGAGCAGAGGAAACATGTTTATTTGTTAATCCATGGATGGCTTTCCATATGGAGAGAGAGAGAGAGAGAGAGAGAGAGAGAGAGAGAGAGAGAGAACGATAACAAGAACAATCATTTATTGCAGAAAAAAGCCACAGCCTCATTTGAAGAGGGTGAGTAATAATCAGTATAATCAAACAAGGTATTTTATTACTAAGCTATAAATCGGAAATGAAATGAGGCAGGGAACAGTAAACGATAAACAGTAAACAAGTGGGGTATTTTTTGCTCCCATTAGAAAACCTAACACAGAGTAACTTTTATTCAAGACCGGCACAGCCTTTTAAACTTGAATAAAGTCAGACAAATACATAGACGAACAATCTAATAGTGGGGGAAAAAACAAGCGCAGGCCAACAACTGAACTGTCTTCATAGTAATGACTTGGCAAAAATTTGGACTTAAGGGGGGAGGGGAATTTGAAGATAGAGAAACTGAGAACATGAAATTAAGAAAATATGTTACAGATATGAAAACTCTTCACTAGCTGCATAAGGGAACCATCGCAATCCCTTTTGAAGGCAGATATATTTGTATTGCCTGCTCCGAGGCCTTTCGTCCGCTGGGTCGGACTCATCAGGGAGACACGGCTGGTTGTGTCTGCGCTCCTGGCGTCAAATAGAGACACACCATAGTCCATAATACTGTGGTGTTCTCACCACCAAGGGTGCAAAAAAGAATCCAATAGCACCCCCCAAAGCAGCCAGCGAAGAGTAGTAAATGAAACCAAACGAAAGTGTGGGGAGGAAAAAAGTTGCTGAAAAACTAAAGACATTATGCAAATAGTAATAGGAATCACTGCAGAGACTGCTTAACTGGTGCAACTCACCCGGCTTATAGCAATGCGCCGGTGAGTAGCAGTCAGCTAAATTTTGCAACCGGCTTCCGGACAACTACCTTCCGGTAAGCACGGTCGCACATGAAACTTTGTGACCGGATGAAAAACGGTCCGTCACAGTTATCTACGTCGCCTTTCTTGAATAAGGGCAAAGTTACAGACTCTGTCCAGTTTTCTGGGAAGATGCCCTCATCAAAAATTCTGTTGAAAAGAACTAGTAAAAAGTCAACAACGTGAAGTCCAGCATACTTCAACAATTCACCATTAATAGAATCAGGTCCTGCTGATTTGTTAGTCTTAATTTTCCGCATGGCAAACAGAATTTCTTCTTTAGAAATGGGACGATTGAAATGCTCGTCTTCTCCCTCATCAGTAACAGCAAAAAGCTCCTCATCACTTAAATTATCTTTACCTAACAAACGTTTAAAGTGCTCATACCATGTATCCAGGGATATATTATTCTTAGTATATTTTCTTTTAAATGAAGCTCTCTTTAATGTTTTCCAAAACTCCTGTTGTGACGGAAGAGATCTGATCATGTTATCTAACAGGTTTTTATTGAAATTTTTCTTCTTCTGCTTTTGAAGGTTTTTATATTCTCTTCTTGCAATAACATACTTACTTCTGTCACCATCGTCCAAAGTACGAAGCCATATTTTCAACAATTTTAGCGTTTTTCTTTTCATTACCAAACAATCACTGTCAAACCAATCTTCCTTTTTAGCACCGTTTCTTATTAGCACATGTTTTATAATACATTCAGCACTGTTTATAATGCAATCATTAAACAAGTCTTAATTTTCCGCATGGCAAATAGAATTTCTTCTTTAGAAATGGGACGATTGAAATGCTCGTCTTCTCCCTCATCAGTAACAACAGAAAGCTCATCATCACTTAAATTATTTTACCTAACAAACGTTTAAAGTGCTCATACCATGTATCCAGGGAGATGTATATTTTTTTTAAATGAAGCTCTTTTTAATGTTTTCCCAAACTCCTGTTGTGACGGAAGAGATCTGATCATGTTATCTAACAGGTTTTTATTGAAAATTTTCTTCTTCTGCTTTTGAAGGTTTTTATATTCTCTTCTTGCAATAACATACTTACTTCTGTCACCATCGTCCAAAGTACGAAGCCATATTTTCAACAATTTTAGCGTTTTTCTTTTCATTACCAAACAATCACTGTCAAACCAATCTTCCTTTTTAGCACCGTTTCTTATTAGCACATGTTTTATAATACATTCAGCACTGTTTTTAATGCAATCATTAAACAAATCTAAAGCTTTATCTGTATCAACATTGATCAGTTCTAAAGCCTCATTTAATTTTGAGCACATTTCTGCTTTACACAAATTGTCTCTGTAAGTCAAAGAATAATCTTCATTCCATACAAACTTATCGAATATTGTTGCCTCAACATTCTCCATTGATCTATGAGAGAGAGAGAGAGAGAGAGAGAGAGAGAGAGAGAGAGAGAGAGAGAGGAGAGAGAGAGAGAGAGAGAGAGAGAGAGAACTCAGAACTCAGAAAACTTTTATTCGACCAAGGACTGACATTTCAGCCAGAGCCTATCCTGTCCTTGCTAAGCTAAATTATACGATGATATTTAAAGCCAGTAAAATGAAAACGAATAGGCAAAAAAAAAAAAAAAAAAGAAAAGATAACATAAAGAAGGAGAAAAAAAAACAAGACAAAAATCAAGCAAGCAAGCAAACAAACAAACAAAAACTAGGCACGCAGGATTATAAAATATGATTCACACACATACGCATTTGTATGCAACGGCTTAACAAGATAAGAGAAGAGAATGTTGCTTATAGCCCAGCTGACCACAAAGGGCCACATCAGGGCTGTCACCACGTTAAAATCAACTCACAAGTCATTCATTCACACAATTCTTTAAAATACATCGAAAAACCCACCCGAAAACAAAAGCATACATATATACGCAATTATAGGATGCAGACAACAACAACAAAATGGGAGTGGGGTAGGGAAAGTGGGGGGTGGGGAGTGTAGTGTGGAGCAGTGGTTGGGAATGGAAGATAAAAGGTGGTTAGATTAACAGTACAATATGCCAGTGTTTGCTGGGTGTTTGTGATTGTTGGTGAAGTTCACAACCAGGCGAGAATGATGTTAGTGATGGCACTGGCATGAAACAAAGTACAGTTTTCTAAGAGAAGCAATTTGCCTCATTTAGTAAGGACAGTCAGTGGTATCACTTGCTGACACAACTAGTTCGGTAACAACGTAGACATCTGTACTTGCTAATGAAATAAGTGACTGCTGTAAGATATTTCAATGGGACAGCGTAATCTACGTCACACAGAGAGAGAGAGAGAGAGAGAGAGAGAGAGAGAGAGAGAGAGAGAGAGACAGACAGACAGACAGACAGACAGACAGACAGACAGACAGGCTTGCAGACAAACAGACACTGCCTGACTGACACACAGACAAACACACATATAATGAGATCGCTGTTGAAATCAGCCCACACTATTCACAGCTGCTTTTGGAAGAGAGAGAGAGAGAGAAGAGAGAGGGAGAGAGAGAGAGGAGAGAGAGAGAGAGAGAGAGAGGAGAGAGCTAACCGAGCCTTCTAAGTAAAGATGAAAAGTCATACAGAAGTCATCACATTGTTTGACTTTATCACAATAATCATTGCTGTAAATGGAACAAAATCAAGATGAATGAAATAGATTATTACATGATATTCATGGCCGCCAGTGCTTTACGAAACCCAGCTCCTGTTATGCCAATCCAGACAAAAGTCATTTTTATTATATGCTTTAGGAGTTCCATGAAGGCCTTCACCTCCTCGACAGTCTCCAAACTGACCAGAGAAGCTCCGCTTTTTTGGCACTCTTTTTCAGCATGCTCTCGATTGACAGGTTTTCCTGTCCTGTACATGTAGCATCTCCCTCTGGCGTATATCTGCTGAGGAAAACGAGAGAAAGATGAATGGGGAGGGAGGAGGGGAGGGGGGATGAAATTGTGAAATGGATATGCGTGCATGCTCGAGGGCTTAGAGGTAGGTGCGTGCATGTTTGTGTGAGTGCGAAGGTTGATGAGAGAAGTTTCAGGGGAACGACTCCCCAGCCTACTCTGCCTGTCTTCATCATTTACCCCAGCCCCATCACGATTCTCTATTTATCAGTCTCCACACCACTACAACCTCTGAAATGAATTAAAATGAAATAGAATGGAACAATTGAAAACTTCAGGACTTTCAAAACCTTTCCACTTTGGTTACTAGGTTCACGTTAAGTTTTCAACTGATAGGGTCAGTAGGGGGAATAAGACTTGTCCCACCTTAGGCGGGCTGACGATATTATACCAACGACTTCTTCGTCGTCTATGCTTTTCCTGTTTAGTATTGAGAATGAAACTTCTATTCTGATGTTAGTGATGGGATGGTAGCCCATATTGTCTTGGACGAAAAAAAATGAGAGGATGTTAACAGTAGCCCGCACAACGTTTACCACAGTGATACACACAACATGCTGTGAACAAAATGACCCTCTCTCTCTCTCTCTCTCTCTCTCTCTCTCTCTCTCTCTCTCTCTCTCTCTCAACTCAACTCAACTCAAATCAACTTTTATTTGTCCTCGTAAGGATGATTCTTTTTTGGCGGACACGTCGCACAAACTCACAGGAGACTAAACAAAGACATAGAAAACAAAAGATGAATATATCAATATATTTAGGTTGACCCCAACTATCTGCACATCTCCCGGGTTAATGTCTCCCTCACCCCTCTCACTCAGTTCTCTGACACGCACTTCACACGCCCCGCTCACTAGAACAAAAACCTCGTGTGTCTGCTCGCGCTCTCACTTTCATTCATCCCTCCTCCCTTCCTTCCCAACAGGACATTGACAAGGAAACATTGTAGACCCTACTTTAACAATTCCAACCAAAGCAACTCCCCCTCTCTTTCACACCCCTCTAGCCCCTCTCTCCCCAGATTCCTCTCCCTCCCCTCTCTCCCTACATCCCTGTCCCTCCCCCCTCTCTCACGCCACTGTTTACCCTCCACCGCTCTCTTCCGTACATATACAAAGAGCTGAAACGAATAGAATTATACATAAACATAGGCCCAACAGAATACATTAGAATGAAAAGTTCATTTAAAAAACATCCACAGACATCAATACGAATGGTTTAGTATAAAACAGAGCGGAAAAGATTAATAAAAGTCTATTAGATGAAAAATATATGTATAAACCATCAACCACTCCTACACCCGCGCACTAAAGTCACAACCACACACACACACACACACACACACACACACACACACACACACACACAGCACGCACGCACGCACGCACGCACGCACGCACGCACGCACGACACACACACACACACACACACACACACACACACACACAAGCACGCACGCACACATGCATGCATCACCACATTCCCACACATCATAAAGGCCAACAGACTCAAACTAAACGCAAGACAAAAACACACCGGAATACACACAGATCAATGCACAAATACTCAAAAGAAAACAAGAATAAATTCTCAGTTGGTTCAAATATGTAAATGAGGATAAAATCATCGACTGGTTTTCTACGCTTACTCGCACAACATCCGCACTCAGCAAACACACACACACACACACACACACACACACACACACACACACACACACACACACACACACACACCGAGCTGGTACAACTGGGTGGCTGTCCCATTCCCAGGGAAGCACAGTAGAGGCGCACAGTGGAGGGCAGGAACCAGTTCTTCAGGCGGCTGGTCCTCACCTTGAGGCATCACAGGCGCCGAGATCTATCCCTGGTCGGTCGGCACAACTCTGCAACAGGGTGGAGGGGGCGAGTCCATGAGTCCCTCAGCTTCTTGACGGCAGATCGCTGGTAGAAGACAGCAGGAGACGTGAGGTCCTCCCTCACCAAACGTTCAGCTGTCCTGGTGACTCTCTCCAGCCTGTCGGTGTCCGCCTGCTTGGCGCTGCCAAAGAAGCAGAGTGATGAACAGCATGACACTCTGGATGGTGGCCTGGTAGAAGAGTGACAGGATCTTCGGGCAGACCTGGAAGGCCTTTAGTTTCCGCAGGAAGTACATCCGCTAGTTAGCCTTGCGACAACAGGCGTCCACGTTGGGAGTCCAGGAGAGCTTGTCGTCGATAATGGTGCCAAAATACTTGTAGGAGTGAACAGTGTCCACTGGCTGGCCTTTGATGATGATGGACTGGATATCCGTACTTGTCTTTACGAAAGTCTGTCACCAGTTCTTTGGTCTTAGACACGTTGAGCTCCAGGAAGTTGGCATCACACCAGTCGACAATCCTCTGGACTGCAGTCAGGTACTGAGCCTCGTCCTGCTCCATCAGGCCTGTCAGGGACGTGTAGTCTGCAAACCTGACTTGCAAGGTGGAGTCCTCGGTGTTGTGGCAGTCGGCTTGGTAGAGGACGAAGAGCACTGGAGATAACACGCACCCCTGGTGAGCTCCAATGTTCGTCACCAGTCTGTTGGACAGTGTTCCACTCACTCGGACCCGCTGTGAGCGTTCTGTCAGGAAACTGAAGATCCATCGAGTGAACAGGGGGTTGACTGACATGGCATGAGCTTTTGAACCATGAGATGCGGCTGGATCGTATTGAATGCGCTGCCAGAGTCAATGAAGAGGATTTTTGGGCTTGTTAACATGTTGCAGGATGTTGTGTAGGAGGTCAGGATAGGGGTCCTCAGTGCTCTGGTTGTTTGAGTATGCAAACTGTTGAGAGTCTAGATAGTCTGCCATCTCCATTCTGATGTGGCGAAGAATGATCCTCTCCAGGCGCTTGAAAGGTATTGAGGTTAGTGCCACTGGCCTAATGTCATTCAGCTCCTTGGCTGATGACTTCTTGGGGACTGGTGCGATGGTTGAGGCCTTCGAGATGCTGGGGATAGTGCCTTCATCCAGGGATCGTTGATACAGTCTGACAAACACAGGTGCCAGAGAGTCCCTGCATTCCTTCAGAATCCTGCCAGATACAGTATCAGGGCCGGCAGCACTGCGGGTCTCCACTCTCTGGCAGGTGCACTTCACCTCTTCCTCAGTGATGTCCACCAGGTGTGAGGGATGACTGAGGACTTCCTCCATAGCTGCCTTCTGCTCCTGGGAGACGTTGTGCCTGTCAAACCGACCGTAGAATGAGTAGAGTTCTTCAGCAAGCTTGGCCTCATCAGTGGTCTGGAGTTTGGCTTTTCTGGTCTTGTACCCGGTCATCTTCTCCAGGCCTCTCCCGGACTGCCTCACATTACTGCAGAACTCCTCCTTCACCTTGTCCCTGTAGCACCGTTTGTCTGTGGTGATCTGATTGTCGATGGAGACCTGGACCTCCCTCACAGTGCCGTCTTCTCCCTGCCTGAAGGCGTTTTTCTTCTTCCTCATCAGAGCCTTCAGCTGGGGGACACCAGTGTGTGTGTGTGTGTGTGTGTGTGTGTGTTGTGTGTGTGTGGTGCGGCGCGCGGCGCGGCACGCGCCTTGTGCCACGCGTCCTTGTCCCGCGCGTGTACATGCTTGTGTGTACGCACGTGTGCCCGTGTTGTGTGTGTGTGTGTGTTGTGTGTGTGTGTGTGTGTGTGTGTGTGTTGTGTGTGTGTGTGTGTGTGTGTGGTGCGCGTGTCCGCGTGTATGCGTGTGTAGTCCGTGCGTGGTGTGTGTGTGCGTGTGTGTGTGCGATGTATGTGTGCAAATGTGTGTGTACAATCAGTGGATACGGCGCTACATGATTTAGAGATACATGCTGTATCACAGATGATATCAACCCTTCCCTTGCCAAGTATGATATGTACACTGGCACTGCACAATATCGTATGTTTGATGGACGTGTTGAATCATTTCCTGCGGCAAAAATGAGTATTTCCACACCTTATTTTTGCGATGAAATATGTGCATGTCTTTGACTCCCAGTGGCAGATCTAATCCTTGAAAATGTGCCTGGTGAATCATACACATATGGTGGAATCGGTGGGTCTCTCCTGTACGTCACCCATAAGCTCTCCACACAACAAATTCCCAGACAAAACAAGCGAGTAAATCTGTTAACTCCCTTGTTGTCTCCACAGTTCCAATCCTTGAATATGACCCCAAATAAACTCAGAGACCTTTAAAAAGAGAACGACACGCTAAAGAAATGATTTGAAAATGTTAATGTTGCATGTAAAGACTCCAAATGTTCTTTTGTGGTGGAAGATAGTGTGCTATGCAGAGATTTCAAAGATAAAAATGTTGCTACATATCAGCTTGTTGTTCCACACCTATTGAGACAAATCATCTCGAAGACATTACATTACGCTATTGTGTCAGGACATTCTGGTGTTCGCAGGATTATAGAAGGAGTGCTCTCCGATTTCGTTGACCAGGTGATGGTTTGGCACCAGGTTGCAATGGAATCACAGTAGAATTCTTGAAATTCTTTTGGGAGTAAGCTAGGCAAATTGGTCCTTTATTGAAACTTTTCATAAATTTGAACTATCATACACGAAGAGGCAAGGAATAAATATTTATTACACAAAGGAAAAGATTTAGAGATCAGTTAACTAACTGGAGACAGACAACCTTAACTAATAAGGATTACAAAATCTGAGCAAAAGTTCTAGCCGAAAGACAATATAGTTATTCATAAGTTAGTTAACAATGATCAGGCAGGCTATCTGAAAAGTAGAAATATAGCAACAATTATATGGTCCATAGATAATGTGATAAACTACTAAACACACGCAATGAAGCTAGATATCTACTGGCAGTTGACTAGTCTAAAGCTAGGCTGGATTTCTCAACCATTCGATATTTCTTGTGATATTAGACAGGGCTGCCCTTATAACTTCTCGCCTTTGCTGTAGAGCTGCTCGGGATCACAATCGGGAATAATTCCACACAAGGCATTAAAGCACCAGCTCTCCATTGCACACGGCCAGTTTACATCAAAATAAAACAGATGGCCGACGATGTGCTTAAAGGTGGTGGTGACTGCATCATCTCTTGGATGGGCAGTCTCTGTAATCAGGTTTGGAACTCCGGCGTCGTCCAAGAGGATTGGAAGAATGGCGAAGTCGTCAGTATCCCCCCCCCCCCCCCCCAAGGCAACCTCTCAGAGTGAACAACTGGAGAGGAGGTACTTGCTATCAAAACCAGGGAAAGTGTATTGCCCAGGGAGCAACAAGCAGGCTTCCTCCCGAAAGGATCCTATGTGGAGCAGATATTCACACTAAAACAGATCATCGAGAAGTGTGGTGAGCTACCAAGTACCCCAGCCATCAGCTTCTTTGACTTGATCAAAGCATTTGGCAGAGTCCACAGTTCATCATGGTGGAAATCATTTTTCTACGGCAACCCAGAAAAAGTTGTATCAGCCATAGAGCAGATTTACTAAACTCCAAGTGCAAAGTCCAGGACAGAAGATGGCTACAGTGACTGGTTTAAAGTTGTCACAGGGGTAAGACAAGGTTATATCCTCTCCCCTCTCCTCTTTGCACTTGCCATGACTGGGTTTTGAAACACTTAACCCAAAGAAAGGGAATCGAATGGACAGAAGGAAACAGCCCCTCAGATCTGGATTTTGCCGATGTCATTGCCGCTCTTGCAAGCACCACTCAAGATCTGCAGGTGCTTGTAGATAATATCAGCAAGTTTCCAGGCAACATTGGCCTCATTATCAGTGCCAAAAAGACTAAAAACATGCTGACCAGTAAACACCAAGTGCACCAACATACGTTTTCATCGATCAAGAGCAAATGAAGAAGTAGAGAACTTCACATACCTAGGCAGCTTCATCAACAACGGCAATGACTTCGACCATGAACTGAAGTGTCGAATTGGGAATGCAATATCAGCATTCAATCAAACTGAACAAAATATGGAACAGCAAGAAATTCTCCTGTGGAATCAAATCGATGTTTTATAACTCCAGTGTGATTTCAACGCTGCTATGGCTGTGAAATCTGGCAATTGAAAACCACCTAGGAGAAGAAAATCATTTGCAGATGGCGCCTCCCTTCTGGGTCATGTCTTGAGATTACCATCATCAAGACCTGCAAACCTCACCATTAAATGGACAGCAACAGGCCAGAGAAAAAGAGGACGACACAGATAAGTTGGCGACAGACAGTGGAGAGAGACCTCAGACTCGTTGACAGGGGATGGAGTGACACCAGCAGACTGGCTGAGTTCTGTGCACAGTGGAGCGCCTTGACTGCCTCATGCGTTGCAAGACGCGAGAGCATCTAAGTCTAAGTAAAACAACACAACACTCTTTCTGAAAAAAATGGAACAGACATGCTTACAGCTTTAGAAATATTTATTTATTTTGAAAGAATTTCCGGCCTTTGAGAATGGGTAAAAAGAACGAAAACGAAAGTATTCCATTTACCTTGGTCAGTAAAATAAAGGTTTGGGCATTTATTCTGAACCAAACAAAATGGCTTGAGACATTGAGGACAACTGGTCTTGTAGATTGGATCTAAAGAATGTCTCATTTAAGGAAAGGAGTAAACGCGACCTGAGGATTCAAGGTAAGATTGTTGTTAAAAAGACTTTTTTGATTAGCCAGTATACAATCTACAGGTCTTCCCCATAGTTTAGAAAGAGAGGGGGTTAGTTACCGCCAAGTACACAGACAAACAGAGTACAGGACAAGACACAATGCATTTCGACCTCTTGTGTCTTCTTCAGGAGAAAACAAATAACATTTAGGACAGTGAAAACGAAGACCGAGAAACCACTTATCTTCTCACACGATCAAAATGGCCGCTGGACGGAAACGAGGCCACCCAGGAGGGGATCATGGGAGAGGAAATAGTGAGGGGGGAGGGGGAGGGGAAGGGGGGAGTGGAAACGGGAAGGGAGGGTGTGTGAAACAATGGGGTTTGTAGCTTGTTTTGTAGAAAAGTGTGACATAATTATTAGTGACGGTAGTGATTATGGTGGATTGATAATATTACTTAGTGGGGAAAAAAGGGGGGAGGAGATTAATCAATAAATAAATAAACGACTTTAATGGGTGGCAATGGTGATGATAGTAGTTATGTGTGGGTAGTTGTATGCGGGGGTGTGGGTAATGCTAATAAAATCAGATGTAGAGGAGAAACAACAACAAAAATAAATAAATAAGATAAATAAATAAATTTTCAAAAAGTAATAATAATAAAATGGAATTAAATAAATGGAGAGTGGCTGCAACTTCTGTATGAAGTGGGTAGTGGGGGGTATGGCGATGGGGTGTGTGTATGTGTATATGTATGTGTGTGTGTTGGTGGAAGATATTGCCGACTGGTGTTGAAGTGGTGGGTATGTATATTTGTGTTACTGTTGGATGTTGATGCCTTGGGGCTGTAGCGTACCAAGTTTGGCAATGAGATGGGTCTCTCCTGCTGTACGTGCAAAGCTGTCACTCTGAAAGCCAAGACTTTCACATGGTTGATGTTGTGTTGGGGGTGGTTGAAATGTAGGGCAACGGGTTTGGGTTGGTGGTGGTGGATGTCAGCGAGGTGTTCAGGAGACAGGAGAATGTGCGTTTAATAGTGAAGGAGTCTTTGGGGCCCTGTCGTATGGTGTCTGGTTTGGTGAGGGGGCAGATTTTGCAACTGGGTTTTGAGCAGGGGTGAGTCCCTGCTGGTGTAGGTGTGGAGATTCTGTTCAATTTGGACCGCACGAGATCTTTTAGGGTTTTTTTTTATCACGTTTGGATGTGATCATGGGTCTGGTATGGAAACAAGGTTTGTGGTTTTGTACAATGTGCCAACTGGATTTGAGAATCCTGCAGATGGGGAGGGTGCGTTAGTGGAAGAGGATGTAGGCAGTGGGTCTGTCTGTCCCCTTTGGGTGCTGGGTTTCCACAGCAGATGCTCTGGATATGGCTGTGGTGCGCTGAGAGCTTTGTTGATGATGGAACTGGGGCATCCATGGTTTGTGAAAAATTTTGACATTTTGGCTGCTTGTATAGTAGAGTCTTCTTCGCTGGAGCAAAGTCTGTGAAAATGGCGGATGAGCCAACCACTATGAGAAATAATCATAAGCTTAAACAAGACTTCCCTGTAAATTGTGGTTTAATTAAAATTGTGTCGAGTATATCTATGGAAAGGGACATTCACATGCCCTCCTTTCACAGTTGTAATATTTCTCAATTCCACCCTTAATTAGTTCTCTGAGGAGGTCAACCGCGTCTAAAAACTGGCGATGTACCCGCGCTCAGTATCTCTCATGTGAATGCTCCTTCCCATCACCACACCCTAAATAATCTCAATTACGCTACAAGATACAGGTAAGTCTTGTCTAATTTTATGATTGATATGGAACTCAAAACTTCACAATCTGCAGATCATTCCATTGTGTTTAAAAGAATTCCACAGAGAAACCTTTTTTTTCTTAAACTGTACCTTTTCCAGCCCGCACTTGTCAGAGGTGTATGGACAACGAGCCTCGTCTTCGTGCTCTGCACACTGAGAGGTCAGATCACAGGGAAAGTGCTCGAACAGGTGAGGCCACACTGATGCTGAGCAGTTCCAGGTGCTCAGTCCTGGCACTCGACGAGGTTTCAAGTTTTCTGCGTGAAAAGAGAACTGAAGTCTAAATCGTCTGCATACCGCACTGTAAGAACCAGTGGACAAAAATACAGACATATGATATTCTTTGCTGGTTCCATTACCCAGGACATCAGGGAACAGAACCGAAGTGAACTGGTACTGTTGGGGCTTTTGGGGAACACTCTTCCTGGAGCCACACTTTCCAGGACATGCTACGACATACTGGCTGTCCTGTCGATTCCAGCTGACATGGCTTAAGAAGATGATGTGATCTGGTGGTCTGGTTAGAGTGACACAACTTCTTATCATAGTGTAACATGGGGTGGATCCACCCGGTCCTGGTGTCTGTACATATCCTGCACGACAATACTTCCCTGTATTATCTCAGAACTTGCCATGTGATTCAGTCCAACGTTTCATAAACAAAAGAAAGCAAAACAAAATATTAACTTGTATTTTCATCCCCACAGTTTACTGGAAAGCAGCTGAGCTTATCATCATACTTTGTTTTCTGTATTCTGAATGGTATGCACTGGATGTTTAACTACACTTCAAGGTCCTGATCAGTTTTGGTTCTAGAATATTGTGATTACGAGATGCGACACGAAATTATTATAATTACTTAAAAACAAGTGAATTAATGTGTGAACATCTTCAAATAATAGAAAATGTTGCGGCGTTCTAGAATGTTTCGTAAAGCTTCCTGGTCGATAACCTTTCATCTTTTTACTCTAAGAAAAAGCATATGGATATGTACAATTCAGACACCTTGGGAAAGAGAGAGAGAGAGAGAGAGAGAGAGAGAGAGAGAGAGAGAGAGAGAGAGAGAGTCTTTTTTTTAGAACAGGCATGATGGCATTGACACCGAATACACTCTTTACACTGCACAACGTGGTCATTCTTTCGTAGCTTGATATTCTTTCTCAGTTAGCAAAAGAGACTGATTTAGGCAAACTTTCTCCTACCAGCAGACTGAGAAAGATAAATATGTTCCAGTTCTAAATGCCGCCTCTCTGACCAGTTCACAGCAGAAAACGACAAAGTCACGGACGCATTTATTTGATATCGTTCATAACATCGCCCAAAGCACGACCAAGACTGCTCTGGTGCATGCTTCTCGGTCACTGTGATCATGACAGTGTTTGTCATACTATATAGGACTGGAACCGATGGGGAATCCATGCATTTTATCACACTTGAACTACTGTTGATGCTGTTGCCATAGTCTGAATATTTGAACTCAATATTGCCCATACATTCGTTTATTCGAAAACGCACAACTTGGTGAGACTGAGCATAGACTACAAATTCGCACTCCCATTTGATGACATGGAATGCACTTGGAGGACGGAAAAGACCCTGAGCGTGGAAGTGAACAGCTGAGCCTCCAACAGTGAATTCTTTCACTGCTGTGTTTTCCAAACATGCAGCAACGCCAGTAATTCTCATAGTTGCGTTCTGTGTTTTAGTTCTTCTGGTATTACTTGTGTCTACAGTTGTATGCTGTTTTGTAACTTTTACATTGGTCCTCTGCTTTGTGGCAGGGTTTAAGCTGTATTGCGTTTGTTCAGTAAGTGTGATATCCCGTAACTGTATGGTTGGACTGAGAACTTCAGTTGTTTTATGGAGAACATGTAGCAACGTGGTGTCGTTAGTTGTCTTGTTCCCATTTGTCACACAGGAACTGCATTCTTTCACCGTGCCAACAATGTTGCAAAGCTCACAGATCGCTAGGATGATACTAAGCAAGACTCTGTTCTCGGTCATGGTTTATGTATTGCAATTCACCCCTGGTATTTGGCGAGGAAGAAAAACGAACGAATGAATAGAAGACCAAAACTTGTTGAATTTATCAGGTTATGACGAAGTGGAGAAAGTAAACACAATGCTACTTTTGCTGTGAATGTTGCATGCCATAGTGTACAGGATTAACACCTACATAAATAAATACACAGGTTACATTTCAAAAATTATCTACTGATAACAAATCACACACATTTTAATGTTTTGCAGCGGCTATTTCGAAAAGTCGCGATTTCGATCTGATGTGTTTTCATGATTTACCATAGACTATCAAGTGTTCGTCGCCTTCTCTCATACAGTATATACATGAGAAAGTCGTCAACAGCACTTTTCAATTAAACTGCCTTTTGTTGACTCTCAACTTAAGGTTCTACTTGTAAATCTACACAAAGAGTCTCAGTGCCTTTTCAGTAGCTGTTGCTGAAAACCTTTCTGACTGTAAAATGTGTTTAAAGGTATGGAACCAGGGACACTTCACATCATCTTCCATCTGGGAGTGACAGTTTTGCATAAACAGGATATTAAACAAGAGAGAGAGAGAGAGAGAGAGAGAGAGAGAGAGAGAGAGAGAGTGAGAGAGATGCGCGCATTCACATACGCCAAGCGACCTTTCACCTGTCAAGATCTTAAATCAAACCGAGAGTACGTTATCAATCATTTTTTAAATGTTGGAATCGCAGACATTTAGTTTTGAGATTTATTGCAGAACTGTCAGAGCGGAGAAATACTGAAACTGATCTGTTTTTAAGTTATCAGCCTTTTTTTCTTTGAATTACATCTGAACAGATATGATGCTTCCAGTTGTCTGGAAGTAGAGCCTATAAATAAGGTTAGTGACAGCTGCAACAGTACAGTGTTATACCACTTTTGATCATATTTCTTATCACTGTAAGTATGTGAAAATTCTCAATAAATTTAAGACGTTGTTCGCCTAGAATGTATCAACAGTGACTATGTCACTCTAACTTTTGAGAGCTGTTCAAACGTTTTTATTCAGGATTTCATAAACACACGAAACCTTTAATGTTAATGCTATTCCACACCCAAATGGGAGCGAATGCCTGCTACTCTAGTTCAACCAGCAATCAAAACACGTATGAGAAACGAAAGGAGCAATAAACTAGTTTGTCCACCAAACTCTTGACTACCTAATATTTACTGAATCAACAGTCACTACCAGATCTATTGTACGCTCAACCACATATTTCACTCGCCCACAACTGCCTTTTTCTCCAGCAGCACAGTCAGTGCGCTTTCCTCCTGAAAAAGGGTTTCATCAAACAACCTATAAGTATTAAACACAAATTATTCAGTCCACTGAAACACCTTCAAGAGACGTCACAAACTTTGGTGTTAGCTTACTTCAACCTGTTGTGGCAGAGTCAAGACAGTTGAATCAGAGCAAACGGAGATGAAAGACATTCCTTTTTTTATTACCCATCCCAGTAAGTGCTTTACATCAGCTATTGACGTCAAAGGAAAGGTCACATTCACTTAGTCCAGCTCACCATGTTGAATTCACGTCATCACCGGAATAGCTCAGTTGGTAGAGCGCCGGACTCGTAATCTTGGCGATCCTGGGATTGCGGGTTCGAATCTCCGCCGGGCCATTTCGGTACAGGGGGATTTTTCCCTCGGAGTTAACATTGGTTCTGACTCCATTTCGCATACAGTCCTTCGAATGGGACTATAAACCGAGGCTCCGTGTATGAACGTACGCATAACATCTTTTTTTTTTTTTTTTTTTTTTTTTTTTTTTTTTTTGCTGTCCCAACCTCTGCGCCACCTCAGAGGCAGTGCACACACGCCGCCCATTCCGACACCCCGTCCACAGCCACAGCCCGGTCAGCCCCGCCGCAGCCCCGGCACCGACAATCCACAGGAAGCAGTCAATGTCAAGTCGTCAAGAGGCAACCCACCGGAGAAGACACTGCACTGCTGCCGAGTCACTTCGGTGGTGTTCAGTGGCGCCTGTTCTGATCTAACATACGCAGGACACCACCTACTAAGCCCCCTACTGACGACAATAATTGCTTAGTCGCGGAGCCGGCGTGAGTGAGCTCTCCCTCCGGAGGGCGCCACCACGTCCGTCCAACGACAGCCCCCATGGACTCGCCGATACCTGTGACCCCGACGGAACCAAACCAAGGCCACAGACGTGGAGAGGACATCGAAACTGAGGTCACCATGAGAGCAGGGCATGAAGGGCCACAGAATTTGAGACATTTTTTTTTTTTTAATGCTGATCGATGAGAATGAGGATGATTAAGATGATGCTACGGATTTCCATTTCGGTCTGAGACTACATGACAGGGCTGTACTCTACGCTTCCTTTCATAATATATCCCGGCGTCAACCAGGCCCGAGAGATACAGGCACCTGCAGTGTTGGTCAGGAAATTTGAGCAACACTCTCAGAAACGCATCCATTAAGTGGATGAAACTCGACTGTGTGGTCCCAGTCTTCCCAACTGAGTCCGCAGCAAACTCAACTCTGGGTAGGAGCCGGTCGGGGCAGAAAAACCCACATGACTCTGATGGGATTCGAACCCGCGACCTCCCAGCCGGGAGTCCGCGACGTTAACCACTTCGCCACGGCGGCTGGTGCATAACATCTTGCACACACGTAAAATCCCATCACCAACTTTCGGAAGAGTTGGCCAGTTTGGCCGTGACACGTTACACATAGCATGCATCCTGCGTGAGAAATGGAAAGAATGAAGGAAGTATGAAAATTGAGTGAACGATATTGAACGATACTAACTGGATGTCACGGGAAACGACTGAATGAAGCGCCAGCTGGCAGCTCTTCAGTCGGCACTACCCAGGTAAGCAGCCCGTTGTGTAAACGAGTGTGGATTGTAAAGCACTTAGAGCTTGGTCTCTACCCGAGAATAGGCGCTATATAAGTATTCTTTATTATTATTATTTACAGCCCAGCTGGCCACGAAGGGCCGTATCGGGATCGTCATCACGTCTCAGTCAGTTCCATAAACAGATGTTAAATATAAAGGAAAATTAATGACACACAAAAAATTACCCCAAAACACAACAAAACTACTTAGAAGTCTGTATTCCATAAATCTGAAATAGATGAAAAATGTTTTTCACCTTCAGGAACTCAAACATCACATCAACACCTTTCAACATTTTTTTCATGGAAAGTGTTCAAGACGACATAAAATACGTCCCAAAGCTCAGTCAGAACATGTTTCATAGTGAGTGGTACGTCACAATGGAATGCACCACGGAGCTTCCTCATCTTTTCAAAGATACGAGTAGGTGTAAAAGGAGGAGCCTGTGTTCAAATAGCAAAAAATGTTGTTCTGCACTCCCACTAGTAGCATATGGTAAACACTGTCCAAGGTCTGGACGAATTTGAAAGCGTTATCCATCTAGGTGTCCCAGTCATCTTGCCAGAGGTCTTTAACATATGTCTGAACTTTCAGTTTCAGAATGGTTTGAGAGATATAGATTCTTTTCAAGTGTCTTTACTTGTATCATTTTTGAAAAGTTGATCGATGACCTAATCGCCTCGAAAGGCGACAAGAACTATGTTGGTACTATCAATTTTCACTGAAGTCAACGACTAACAAAAATTAGAAGTCGCGGGTACGTGAGTTCACGGCCAGCATTAATCCACTGACATTGCCATCAGAGAATGTCTTTATACGGGTTCACGACCACCCATGTCATTTTGCCCGAAAATCCCCTTTTTCACATACAAATCACGTCCATCTCATGCCAGTTTTGGCCAAAATTAACACCTGTTTTACAAAAAAATTAACACGCCAAAACCTCTAAAATTGACATAATCGTTATTTTAAAACGGGGGTTTCCGTGCAAAATAACATGGGCGATCGTGAACGAAGATATTTACATTCTCTCCACCGCTATTAACGTCCGCGGGACTGAGCCCTTACTACTTTTTTAATATGCTCTTCTACTTCCAGCACTATTAATAAATCAGAACAAACAACTAGCCTTCCATCTTGATTAGTTATTTTTACATCTAATGAATTTATAGCCCCCTCAATTAATTCTTTAAATTGACTGTTTCCATCAAACCCATATAGCTGATAATCGCAAAACCCCGCCTTAATTGACGGCAGCACTCTTAGAACTGTAGATGGATGGCCATTAAACAAATTAGTATTTGTTTTTAACTGTTGTAAATGGACATACAACATTGGGTTTACGAGAAAATCAAAGGTTTATTACCTTCAAATTGATAGATGTCTTCTCTTGTGCTAAATTTATAAGATTTGTCACTATTGTGGAAGCCCAAGATTCGAGCAAGCCCTCTAGGAAAAGTGTACTCTCTTCTTTCTTCTAGTGGGAAATGTATAGTAATTCTGAGGTTTGCTTCGTTAATTTTTAGCAATATGCCAAATTCGTTAAGTACTTCTTTTAAAGAACAAAAGTTGTAATAACCATCAGGTATTTGTATATGGCTTATTTGATTGCCTTGTTCGTCATCAACATTAATCCAGTTATTTTGGCTCCTTCAGATATGTTAACCCACATAACTTTAAAGCCAATTTCTTTAAGGGCAATCCTACAACTCCCGCTCCAATTGGTAATTGGGTACGTTAAGAACACACGCTCGTTTTGTTTGGTTATATTGATGTACATCTTTTTTATAACTATTTTAAAAAACTAATTTAAAAAATGGAACCTTTTAAATATAATGAAAGTGCTACTTACAATGTAGGAGCGTTTTATAACCCCAAATCTTTGGACTTCAGCTTACTAACCATTGCAGTAGACGAATCATATGGCTTCCAAGTCAGACTTGTAAACCCACTAACTAAATATTTAAATCCGCCAATAAAGAGTGACAGAGTGCCATCAGCATGGTCATCTCACTCTATGGCTTTTTTCCAGAATCAGTTAAATTTTGCCATTTACTGCGCAACCACAGGCTGCGGTGTTTCATATGCAAACCATTTAAACCATCCTAATCTTTTAGTAAGGTCAGTATATAACTTTCATGTTTATTACCAGTACAGACGAATACTGACTGAACTACAAGTGCCCCTCCCTAACGACAAAGCGTTTAATCCATTTAACAGCCCAATGGACACTAATGCATATGAAAGAATCTGCAATGAATTTAACATTAATCCTTCAACTGACTTTAGACAAAAGTTAGACCGCAATCATGGGCTAGGCACATTGTATTTGTGGGGTACAAAAAGAGAATATACTTATGACTACTGGCCTGGCCACACCTCTTTTCAACCAAACAAACAAGTTCGATTGGGATCCATAGAACAAAAACATCCTAATGCTTGGGCAACATTTATCTTAGATGAAAGTGAAG
Source organism: Conus canariensis (assembly GCA_033310375.1). Lineage (NCBI taxonomy): Eukaryota > Metazoa > Mollusca > Gastropoda > Neogastropoda > Conidae > Conus > Conus canariensis. Next base: position 245,189 of record CM065733.1, read on the forward strand.
GCCTAACAATGCCAAGAGTGCAAAGGCTTAATGACTCCATACGGACATACGTTTGGTGTCTATTAGGAGCACAAGCACAGACTAAGTCTAGCATAGTGGATCAATCTACAGGCTTTGATGCCAGAAAACAATTTCTAGCTAATTTAGAAGATGCTATTAACTCAGCTGTTGATTTGCCTGCCAGCATACAAAGGTATCAAGACGTTCTTACACACGCTAGGTCAAAGGTTGACTTTGTTGTAGGCCATGGATTATACATGCTACCCTCTGACCTTAGACTACAGATTGGCATGATACAGAATTATAATAATGAAATCCTCATAGCTGGAGACGACCAAAACTTAGGGCACAATCAAGGCTTAAACACAAGGCCCGCTCCATCCATTTTAAAAAAAGTACCTAGCCCTGAAGAAAGCGATCCAGTTATAAACGTCCCACAGCCAGAAAGCAGTCCAGAAAGCACTCCACCTGTTGATCTACCTCACACTGACAGTCACACTAACGAAAAGACAGCCCTCGTTGTATTTTTAACTTTTACTGGATTAGCCATACTTTATTTCACTAAAAATTAATCCAGCAGCTAGCACTCCTAACGTCCACAGATGGTCAGCCATATAACCGGCAACTTTGCCTATAGTAGACAAAACCCAACTAACAACACTGCCAATTATGCCGGGCAGAGCATCAAGCGCTTTGGCTGCTAACTTCTTTAATAGGTTTGCTAGATGATGTAATTGTTTTCTAATCCAACTTTTACCAGGCTGAGGTGTTGGAGGCGCTACTGGCCCTGTTGGCGCACTACCTGTTAAAGCATAAACAAGTGTAGAGATAGCAAACCCAACAGCTGTTAATATGCTAACTATTGTAATCCCCTGTTCCCTGAACAGTGTCCTTATTCTTTCAACTAGCGTAGTGTTTTCATAAAGTATTCTGTTTATAGTTTCTCTTATTCTGCTTGTTTGTGATGCTAGCTGTGCTCTGTTAGTAGACAGCGCTTCTAACCTGGCCGCCCTTTGTAGCATTAAATCCTGTATTTTCTGTTGTATTCTAGCCTTTTCTTCTCGCCCTGAATTGTTATCATCTGCATCAGCGAGTTTATTTTTTTCTTCTTCTATCTCTCTATCCAGCTCACCAAGTTTTGCCAAATTGTTTGTTAGTTCGCCCCTTATTGTCCGCAAAGCAGCATTAAGCCCCAGGATTTCACGCATAGGCAATGGAGAATCGTCAATTGTTTTTAACTGTGTCGCCTCATTAAAACTCGTCTCAATTTCTGCTATTGCTTCATCTGTTCTTGGTCCTAAATCCTGAAAAAGGTCATTTCTATTTCAGATCGTGTTGGCAACTCTTGCCCCAAGTTCTGTGAAAGACTAGCAGCCTCAGGCCTTAAATTTAAAATGTTTAATCGCCTTTGGTCAGCAACATGGATCCTCTGTCTAATTGTGTTTAGTTTTAAAAACTTAGTTGGGTCTGGCTTTGTAGTAACTCTTACAAAATTTCCTCTGCTAGTTCTTATAAACAGATGGCTGCTTTTATCCATCTTAAAATCAAAAGGGCTGGGGCCTTCTGGTGGCTCTAGTCCTAAGCTTATATAGAATGAGTTAATTCTATTTGTTAATAGTTCTGCACGAGATGCGCTAACTGAAGGGGGCGTTTCTGCTTCTTCTAATGAAGGGATTGAAGAACCTTCTGCTGCTCTTTCAAGTTCTTCGCGCAATGAAGGACCTAATTCTGTTTCATCTTCTTCAAATGAAGGGCCTGGCAGATCTCTTTCTTCTTCTTCAATAGGATTAATCGCGTCAAAATCTTCATCCATATTTTTTATTTATATTCTTTTTTGTTTTATAAAAAATGAACTCATACGGTTGTGACCTCGATCCATACAGAAAAGAGAAGGAACCCCACGGCGTAAAAGGTATAAGGCAGACTGTAATTAGTGTAAATACTCCATCAACAGTTCAGCCTGAACAAACTTTAATAGTCAAGTTCCCTGATCTTGGCGCTGATGATGTTATAATGCCAGGTACCGCTAAACTATCATTCAAAATAAATATTACATCGGAAGATCCTAATGCTACTGTTGTTGCTAATTTGGGCAGGGCAATCGTTAAACATATGGCAATCAAACTGGAGGGCAGAGAAGTCTTTGTACTAAGCGAGGCAGACATTTTTGCCCTCTATTCTGACCTATGGCTGCCTAAAAAAGAAAGAAAAGAGAAAGTTTATCAGGGAATACAAAGCCCAAACGGTCTCAAGCACAGGTTTAAAGCGGAGGATGCAAAGGATGATGTTAAAGATGAGGCAGTAGCAGAAGCATTTGGCAACAGATTCTGCATCCCTCTAGATTTTGAGCTGTTAAAGACGCATATGCCATATTACCAAGGTGCACTAAAAGAAAAACTTACTTATGAACTGACATTTAATCTTAGCGAGTCTGTTGTTCTGTCTGAAGACCCTGAAGCTAAATACACAGTCAGCGACATTTCTCTTGAGTTTGATGTTGTTACTAACCCTGAACTGGCCAGAACAATCTTAACCCAGTATAAAAATAAAACAGTCATTTATTATGAAAGAGTTATACACTCCACTACAGAAAATAGAAACAAGCGAGACACTCTCTGGAACATACATCTAAATCAGTCTCTGAAGTCTTTAAAAGGAATTTTGTTCTTGAAGGAACAACTCCTTTTCATAGAGAATCAGAAGCGTTTTATAATCCAAAAATTGAGAAGGTTGACTGTGCAATAAATGGTAAGTCTGATCAGTTGTATTCGGGTCGCGGACTTTTACCTCACCAACACTTTGATGAAATAAGAAAGTTGTTCGCTGGAGGTAGGCAAAGAGATCCTGCAGTTGATCGTGTATGTAAAAAACTTCGCCTTTATGATGTAAGACTCGAAGACTACTTAATAACCAAATATGGGCTGTGGCTGGATTTTAGATCCACATTTGACAACAGATTGTTTGGAAGTGGAGAAAGGGTAGGGAAGATGGTATAAAAATAAATATTCACAAGAAAGCAGACGGAAACGCACCAATACAAATTCATGTTTTATGGTTTGTGATGCTCAGCTAAACATTGAAGAAAACAGGCTAAAAGACGTGGCTTATTAAAATGCAGAAGAAATATTCTAATAAAAACAGATGGATAGTTTGAAGTTTCTGCCCAAAGATCCGCACTGTTCTCTTATCTGCGGGATTACTGGGTGTGGGAAAACTGTCTTCGTACTTGATTTGTTACAAACAGTCTACAGATTTCATTACGAGCACATTGTTATATTCTGCACAACCATTAAGCACAACAAGTCTTACAAAGAAAGGCAGTTTGTTTGGACAGACGATAATATATTTTTAGTTGATCCTAGCGACAAACTGAGCGACTGTTTAGAACATTACTATAGACTATTTGAGGGAACTGAAACACTGTTTATTATTGATGACTGCTCAGCTGAACGAGACATTGTTAAAAAAAGAAAAGCTCTATCAAAGTTAGCCTTAGTTTCTGTGTGGCTCTTAACTCAAAAATACAATGCTGTCTTAAAAGACTTTAGATCGCAGTTAAAATCAGTCATCTTATTCTATACTAAGGACAAAGATAGTTTTGAAGAATGTTTAAGTGAAAATTATATAATAAGGGACAAAGATGAGCTAAAAAAAATAAAAGAGCAGTTAGAAAAATCTAAGCACGCTAAGCTATGCTTACGGACTGACCCCCCAGTTCAATACGTTTGTTTATTGTAGATTGTTTATTATAATTTTAATATTAAAAAGAATGTCTCGAGGGCCAGAATCAAAAGCGAGTTAGCTCCTAAATGCGTTGCAGTAGAGCTAAAAGATCTAGCAGATACAACGGACTTTGATCTAATAGGAGTTCCAGGAAATGTTTATGGATTTGAATACACAGATGATGGGGTTTACAAACGAACAGAAATTGAAGACAAAAAACGACAGCAGTATCCTACCCTAGAAGAGATAAGAAATTTAAGGGCAAACGATTTTGGCAAACACGAATACAAACTTCATAAACGAGAGAATGCCTGGGCGTTGCTTCCTGACATTAACTGGGATTTAAAGTTTGAACTACGAAGCCCCCATGTATACTTTGATAAGAAATACAATTTTAGAAAAGTTTTGAATGAAGGACGCCTTCTTGCTAGCCTAGTCCCAGGATTACAACAGAAAAAGCAGAATTGAAATAACTAAGCAGGGCTCTGTATATATGCTGCGGAGAAAGAAGTCCTTAGCTGAAGTGGGGGGTGACACCGTCGGCTTAGAGTTTAACCCAAAACTAGAATCACTGCCTAGAAAAATGACGATGCTTTTTCGCTTATTTATTACTCCTAGGGAGTCTGATCCTAGTTTGCCAGAGCATACGTTAATCAGAGGTGCACAAATAAAGTCTGAAAACTTGGACGGGCCTCTCAGGCTTGTTATTGCTATTACTAAAAACGGGGATGAAATAAACACTTCTGTATCTTCTGACAAAGTCACTGTGATGGTTGACAATGCTAAACTAACAGTGCTTGATTTTATTTTTATTAAGTATGTTGATTTTATTGCGTTTTACTCTGTTGATGAAGTGCTGCCAGAAGGGTTAATAAAAAAATATGTACAAGATTAATCTTAATTAAAAAATTAATCTTAATTAAAAAATGGATGATCAGGCTCAAAAGTTTAGGTTAGAGCAAATAACTGAACTTCAAGAAGAAATAGAAAGTGACTTGGATAAGTATAGGGTTACTAGAAAGAAATATGCTAAAGTTTTAAATACTCTTTCTTATGTAATTACTGGCTCATCAGCTGTAGCGAGCGTAAGTGCTGGGTCCGGCGTTGCTCTTTTAGCTACTGGGGCCGGGGCACCAGCCTCTTTAGCATTAGGGAGTCTTGGTTTAGGTTTAGGCGCTGTGTCTATGATTGTGAGTGCTGTTTTAAAAAAATTACCGCCTAAATTACAAAAGCACACTGCCATTGTAGCCCTAGCATCAGCAAAACTTTGTTCATTAAGACTGAGAATAAGCAAAGCATTACAGGATGAAAACATTACAGCTGAAGAATTTCAGAAGCTTATGGCCGATGGTGAGGATTACAGGCGACAAAAAACTGAACTTCAAAAGGAGTGGAGAAAGACTTTTACTTCGCAACAGGTAGACACTGATGCAATTAAACAGAACATTGAAAAACAAACACATGATCGGTTAAACCCAAAATAAGCCAAAAAAATAAGTTTAACAAAAAATAAGTTTTAGCAAAAAATAAATACTATTTTTTTTAACTCACTGTGTTTGGTGGGACAACTTGCAGCTCTTCACGAACAAAGGATCTTTTAGGGGCAGGTTTTTTAGACGCAGTAGCACCGCTAGAAGAGAGAGTTTCTCTTAAATAATACACGGGAGGGGTTGTTTTCATGATTCTTTCAACTTCATATACGTCTACGCTCCATATAGGATCTGTGGCTCTAATTCTAACATCACCTTCTGCCTCTCCAGGAGCATACAAGTATCTTACTTTTAGTCCAAACGGCAAGAGTTTTTGATTACCTTGAATGTCTTCAGTAATGCTAATTTTTTTTAATTTGATCGCGTTTACTGGTTTAAGGCCTGTTGCTTTAAATTCTTCATTGTTCATGGCACGTAAGACTGCTGGCAATCTCCTAACCCATTCTGTGTTGCGTTCTCTGTCCATAATTTCTCTGTGATATTGATAGGTAAACAGACGTTCGGCTAGATTCTTATTAAAGTTTTCTACTAGGGCTTGTGACCGATGGTTGCCTGGGATTCCTCTCTTAACTGTAACATGATGTTTTAAAAACAGCTGGTTTACAGAACCTTTAAACTCTTTTCCATCATCAACTTGAATCATCCTAGGATACTTTAATGGACCTCGCATGTATATTTGTTGTAAAGCCACAGCCACAGCAGTTGAGCTTTTATCCGTTAAAGGTTCGGCGTCTTTGTATCTTGAAGCCATGTCAACAACTGTCAGAGCATACTTAAACTTTTTTCTTCTAACTTTGTCATGTGGAAGATACAGCAAGTCCATCTGGTGGGTGTCATTTGGAACTGAATTAACAAATCTAGGCCTTATTATTCTTTTTGGGGCAGGCAGATATATTTGCCAAATTGCCTGTTTTGAAAGCCAGTCTTTCGCATCTGATTCAGACACTCTAGCAGCTTTACTCAGTTTTTCAATAGCAGTCTTTCCTTTCCAATACCCTTTAGGAGAATAATATATTTTGTACTTCGTATTGTCCATATTTTAACTATCTTCTTATTACATTTTAACTGTTTTTTATTACATTTTAACTATAATTTTGATTGAATATGCGAGAAGAAAGATTGCTCCCATAGCACCTATAATAACGCCTATCTCTGCAGTCTTCTGTTCCTCAGATAGTTCATAAAAGTCAGACAGTTCTGGCGGCGGCGATGTTAGAAACTTCTTTCCTGTCACTAAGTAATACTCATTCATTGCGTCATCAACGTCTGTAAATGTGTGCTCTGCATGACCCTGTTCTCTTAACTTTTTATTAATAAAGTCTAAGTGAGCAATTCTCCTTTTCTCGTAAGCGTCTCTTGCCTTAGCCAGCTCTTCCATTGCCTTGTTATGCCGTTCTCTTTCTTCATCGGACCGCAATTTACTAAACATATAATTGCTGCCAGAGAAGGCCAAAGCATTAACAATAGCTCCTCCCACCATCAGAACCAATCCAGACATCTTTTTATAATCAATATTTTCTAGATTAATCTGCCTATGCATTAATATTTTCTGGGATAATCCCCTGCGTAACAAGAAAGTCTTTTGAGGCAATCCCTGCCGTTATTACAACTATAACCTTAACAACATCCTCAATGTCTAACCTTCCTAGATCCGCCGGCCTCATCTTAAACATGTTTTTTGCTAACACGCTATAACCAATACTAAGGCCGCTAATTACAGCAGAATGGTAAATCGTATTGATAATCTTTTTTTTCACTCATCTTTTTATTAACTAAAAAAATAATTAAAATAATCATAATACGAAAGACTGTCTATGTGCTTTTTAATCAAATAATCTTTTGTTGTTAAAGCTAAAAATAAGGTTGCAACTAGTTTTGGCGAATCTTCTATCTTTCCCATGTTGGGTGGTTTTATTCCTAACAAACATTTTGCGAGGGTTGAATAGACTATAACACCAACGATAGGCACTGCATAATTAACCAGCGTTAAACTCATGGTTTTAAAAGTATTATATTATTTTTTATTGTTTTAAAAATGGATTGTGACGAACTATTAAAGTGTGAGGAGCAGGCAGACCACTCAGCAGACCACTGCCATAAAGAAAGATTATACTCTCTAGCTGCGTGTGGAAAAACTAAACAGTATTTAGGCACTGAACTAAGTATTGAACAAATCCAACAACTGTCTACATCAGACGTTGAGAAGTACTACGCTAGGTACGAAGCACAGCTAGGGTCAAAAATGGTTAGATCAGTGGGGCAGACAATGATTAGTCTATATGCTAAGTTAGTAAGTAAGATGGCGCCAGTTGATTCAGAAGAAGATTTAAAATATGACTTATCACAAGATCCGGTTTTAAACAAGTCCCTAGAAACTCTTGCATGTGACATGTATTACAGATTTGGGACGATGTTATGCCCATTCATCATGGGATTAATTACTTTTAATCATATTAATTTTGATCATATTAAATCTAATCGCAATAAAAAAAATGAGCGATCAGGAGAAGAAGACGCCACAGGACAATCCGCAGGACCCTCCGAAGGACGGCCCGCAGGAGCAGAATGTACCACAAGTGAATGTGCCACAAGTGAATGTGCCATAAGTGAGTAGTGTTACTAAGCCTAAAAATCCTGGACGTGTTGAGGCTGGGCGTAAACTAGCTGAATGGAACAGACTGAGAAAAGCAAACCAATCAACAAAACAAAAATTGTTAGATAGTAATACAACATCGCCACCGTCAACAACAACACAATTAACAACAACACAATCACAATCAAACGATAAGATGTATTATTATGTATTTGCTGCTGTTGTTGTTGGTGGGGGGTTTTTAGCATACAAATGTCTAACACCATACTTAGCAGCAAAGTCACAAACCCCCACAAAGCCAGTAAAAGAAGAAGAACCAACTTCTGTAAAAAAAAGTACAACCTCCTGCTGTAGACCCATTTTCTATGGAATAGTTTTTTAAAGAACTAAATAAAGTACAAGTTAAGAACTAGATAAGTACAAGTTAAGTTAGTTATAGAAAGTACTTTTTAAGTTAAGCGCAAGTAAATTACAAGTTAAGTGCAAAAAAAATAAGTTCTAGTTAGGTTCTTAAGTTAAGTTCTTGTTATGTTCTTAAGTAAGTTCTTATTAGGTTCTTAAGTAAGTACTAACCAAGTCAGCCAAGTTAATCTTTTAAAGTTCTCCAATGCCCTACAGCATATGAAAACTCAGGATTGACGTAAGTTCTCTTGTTATTGTTAGAGACTAGTGATTTCTTGTTAACTGCAGTTGTGTTTACTTGATGAAGAGTAGAGCGCAGATTAACATTTGTGTGATAAAATACTTTGTTTTCAAAGAGAGCTTGCTTGTAGTTATCGTGAGTTATATTTTTTTGACAACTTCTTTACTTATCCCCTTAGCCTTCTTCATTACAGAAGTCTGGTAGCAACGCTATACATCTTCGACCGCAAACCAACATATTCTTTGATAACTGTCCCATTAAGTTCATCCTTCATCTTTCCAATCACTTTCTTGTTAACAGTTGAATGTAAAGGACTGTCTTTTGGATAGTCGCATGTGTCGTACCATCCATCAACTCCTTTAGCTACTTCTGTTTCTAAGTCTTTGTAAAAGTCTTCTGTGGGGACGTCTAGAATAAAAGAGTCAGTGTCTGTGTAAAGTACTCTTGCTTCTGGGTACAGTGGTTTAAAGTAGTCGTACAGAAATTCTAACATCAATAACTTTGACAACTCTAATACGGTAAAGCCGATAAACACAGGCTTGTCCAACTTAACATCCTTTTTCTTCATCATGATGCCAACCAAGCTGTCGTTAAATCTTCTAAAGTCTTGATAGTTAGGTTTAGAGGCCAACTTAATTGCTTGGTTTTCTTTTGTAACTAATTTTACATCTTTACGTTTGTGTGGATTTTCCATAGTTTTGCCAAAACAGCTGTTGTTCATCAGTTTAAAGAAGTCTTTTTCTGAAGCGTCAGTGGCTTGGGTTCTAAGATCAGTATTCTTCTTGATGTATGGCCTCATAAAGGGCTCTTGGTCGCATATAATTATTCTGTGAACAGCTGCCAGTTTCAACCCGTGTCTTAAGTAAAACTGTAACAATCTGTAATGACACACATATTTAGTTTTGTGGCGAAGATTGGGAACAAGTTTAGGTGGTTCTGTGGGGCTCATCTTTAAGCTTTCTGCGGCTAGGGGGTAATCGTTGTGGAGATCGTGTAATTCTTTAGGATATTCTAAGTCTACTTCCAAGATTAGTCCTGCTGGATTATCAGGCGTAAGCTGTGATAACATACCTAACACAGTATTGACATCATGAGGCCCTTTTATCATTTTAAAGTTACGTAATGGAAGCGGTTGACTCATGGCCCATCCATACAGATTGTTAGCGTCTAAGTACATTAGATAGTTGGATGGTTTAGTGGGATCATAATCATCTAAGTACTTGTTGTTGGCTTTGCAGTAAGGATGTGAGGCCATGCTAATACCTCCCCTTAGACCGTCTTCAATCATCTGGAGTGTGGGTAAATCAGAAATTAAGTCAATCTTGATGTTTGTAGACTTTAAGAATGCATCCCAAGAAAGGCCAGGCGCAGAGATGTAATGTGATGAGTCTAAGCTGTAATGTTTCATGCATGTAGATCTGTAATTCTGAAAGACGTCTGCCAATAAACACACGTCAGCCAATAAATATTGATCATGATAATCACCCATTGTTTGACAGTGTAATTCTGTCCAGGCTTTCTGAGCGTATTCATAGTCAGCATCAGTTATGTCTTTGCCTCTAAGACTAGAAAAGAAAGCGCCTTTAGGAGGAAGCGTGTCTTCGTCAAACCTATCCCACGAGTTCATGTATTCATATGGATAGACGCCTTTACGCACCAAAGATGGATCAAAGTATTGTTTAGTGATTGGAAAGGCTTGTAGAGATCCCGCTAACTTATCCAAACTTGCCATAAGATGTTGGGCAGAGTCATAAAAGGATAAACAGTCAAGAGTAAAAGTCATGTACTTTTCTGAAGACTGTGCAATGCAGGTAACCCTCTTATATTCAGAAGTCACTGCTTGCATGATAAAATGAGAATCGTAGCCTCGTAAGTTATGAAAGAAGATAGGCAGTTTCCATTTTTTGGGGTCAACCTTAAGTTGAAAATTACAATTGTTGTGTGCGGTCCCTCTGAATTTGCCAGTAATGTGATCGTGGTCTCTTACTGTCGCGTCTTTACTGTTAGGTGTTAGCTCTAAGCCACAAATCCAGCGTGAGTGGCTGAGTTATAGCGTTCTTGGTCTTCAGGAGTCATAATAATGTCTGAAAGATTTAGTTGGTTGGAGTAGTAATTGCGAAGTTGTTTCATCTGCTCTAAAAATCTACTAGCTGCGTTGGGTCCTCTGTAAATCTCTGGGCGTGTGTGTGCCCCATCTGACCTAACAACAATAAACGCATAAGAACAGATCTGATGGTGGGTTAATAAGGTTGTTTTTTGTTTTTGCTGTTGTGGGCCATAGTATTGTGGCAAGATTGATTCAAAGTCAGCATAAACCACGTATGGACTCATTTGCATTTTATGTACATTCTTAAAACTAACTTTAGACCCGGGTTTAGGTGTGAGGAGTTTGGTTTCACAGTCTACAAAACTTTTACAATGTTTCTTATGACTGGCAGCTGCTTCTATAGTAGGGATTCTAACCAAACACCTTCTACAAAGCTCTTGTTTAGATTTATCCTTTGATGTATAGGCCATAAGTCTGCTTATTGTTCTGATTAATACATAATGACTCTTTGTACTATCTGCAAACAGTATCAAGTCTACATGATTCTTAAGTGAATCGCCTAAAGTAGGAGCATTGGGAGAAATCCTTAGAGGCACTAGATTATCTACTGCAGACCATGTGTATACGTTTACGGTGATTGGGGTGTTTTGCTCTTCAAACTGAGATATGCTTTCTATACTCACTGGAAAGGTTATGTTATTAAAGTTCAGGCTTTCTTTGTATGCTTCATAATTAGATACTCTATTTGCATGATTTTTGACAGGATGTAAATGCGCTAAAACACACCACATAAAACACATGTTGTCAGAATTATGTATGTTTAATACTGCTCGTTTTAACTCTAACTCTTTTGGGAGAGGAAGGTAAGAATTGCCAACTATAGGATAGAACTTTGTTTGCTTCAATTTGATTTCAAGGACTTTCCCTTCAGACCAGCCAGAACCCCTTAACTTAGCCTCCTCACTTGCATGATTAAACTGTGTAAGCATGTAATCAGCCCAGTTAGAATTAAAGTCGTGATAGCTAATAACTTCTTTCTGTCTTGTTGAAACCCAGACTTCCATGCTAGTATCATCGGGCGTTATATAATCAATCAGAATGGTCAACAGAACTTTTACTGGCGGCTCCATCTGAAGAAACTCTGGGATTTTAGAGATAGCATGTGCCACGCTTTCATGAACGTTTGTGGGGTTAATGATGTCCATGTCTACTTCACTAAACGTATTGCTTAATTGTTTTTTTTCAATATCAAATATTTCTTCCATCGTATATAGTTTTCCATCCTCGAATTTACTTGTGGTCGTCATTTTTAAAGCCACAATATTTACGTAAATTAAAAAAATAAATGTAAATAAAAGTAAGTAAAACGCGCTTTTATTCTTCACCCAAGCGTTGCAACACTTCAAGACACGTTAACCTTACAATAACACCTGCTAATATTTTAGCTTTTTCTGAATCACTACAGTCAATGTTCATCACTTTAATTGCTTCGTCAAATAGTTCACTATGATCTTTTATTATATTGTTTACATCATTCTCAAACCCAAATTCACTAAAATCGATGTTTAATACTTTCATTGTTTCGTCAAATAGTTCATTACAATTCTTTAAATCAGATTCACTAGTTCGGCAGCCATTTTTAAATCTAAATAAATAAAAAAAATAATTGTAAATGTAAATTCAGCTATTGTTTATTATTCATAGTCTTTTCTAATTGTAAAACCTGATCTTCATTAAAGCGAATAGCTACTCCTTCAGGGCTGGTAGAAACAGTCAGATTAGCATCTTCAGGAGTCATATTATCAACTAAAATAGCAAACAACTTTATGACCGGTTGGGGCCAAGAATCTGGTATTTTACTAACGACTTCCACTACACTTTCTCGCATGTCTATGCGCTCAAAAAGATCAGTAATTAATTCTTCAAACCTGCTCTTTAACTCTTCTCTATCGGCCTCCCTCTCCCAATCCAACTCGTACAGTATATTAATAAGCTCTGTAGCTACTTCGGGCTTCATTTTTTAAACCAGAATAAAAACAACAATTAAAAATAAGTAAGCCGCGGCATGGGCCTGTAGCACGCTGCAATGCGCTCCGCCTATTGATCGTTGGCGGCTGAGGCCTATTTTTGAGCTCTGGGGTTTTCCGCTCTCTGACGGCAGTTGTAGTAGAGTATTGATTTCTACCTTCCTTGTTCACACACGCACAGAGTAATCATTAACAATCAAAATAATCAAACCAATGATAATGAAAGTGATTTATCTCCCTTTAATTATGCATAAAAGTAATTGTCTTCCCCTGAATAAATTATCTATTTATAGATCAGTGAGAGAGAATTGATTATTAAAAGTTGTGTTTTTGTGTTTAATTTGCTAAAGCTTTTAATATGAATATTGTACAAAGTAGATACTAAAAAGTACTTTAAAGCACAGTTGTTGTTTAACCATTAAAACTATTCTGCTTAATAAAAAACAATTTTAATAACAGTCACACTTATGCATAAACACCATAAAATTATGAAAGCTTTCAGTTTGCACAGTATATATATTAATCCAAAAAGTGCCGCGGCATGGGCCTGTAGACGCTGCAATGCGCTCCGCCTATTGATCGTTTGGGGGCTGAGGGCCCTTTTTTTAGCTCTGGGGGTTTTTCCCCTCTCTGGGCGTTGAAGGGGGTTTTTTTCACCCCTTTTTCAACACCCC
>CM065733.1:258485-260985 GCA_033310375.1 Conus canariensis
GTGTGTGTGTGTGTGTGCGCGCGCGCGCGCGCGCGTGAGTGTGCATGTGTGTGTGTGTGTGTGTGTGTGTGTGTGTGTGTGTGTTTTCTTTTCTATTTGTTTTATTGTTCTGTTTTTCTTTTTTTTTGTAATCTCTCTCTCTCTCTCTCTCTCTCTCTCTCTCTCTCTCTCTCTCCTCTCTCTCTCTCTCTTCGGCTGTCTATCTGTCTGTCTGTCTGTCTGTCTGTCTGTCTGTCTGTCTCTCTCTCTCTCTCTCTCTCTCTTCTCTCTCTCTCTCTCTCACCCTTCGGCTGCTATCTGTCTGTCTGTCTGTCTGTCTCTCTCTTCTCTCTCTCTCTCTCTCTCTTTTTTTATTTATTTAGGAAGGGTGGTTACTTGGCAGCAAGAGAGAGATGGACTTACAATGGGGCTGTATTAACTGTTGTGAATGCGTATAAGTATTTAGGAATATATTTCTCCACAAGACTGAGTTTCTCTGTTGCATGTCAGGATTTGGTCAGCAGAGCTAAAAGTGCTTTGTTGTCAGAAACTGTCTAAGCTGAAATGCAATTCTCTCAGTTTATATTTAAAGTTATTTGACACACAAAATTCAACCAACGGTTCAGTATGGGGCTGAGTTATGGGGTTTAGATAATGCTGCTCCACATTCTGAAAAAAATGCATCTGTTTGCCCTTAAAAAGCTTTTAGGGGTTGAAATGAGAACGCCAAATGATCTAATATGTGGGGAAACGAATCGATATCCAATATCTATCAACTGAGTAGTCAAATGTATTCGATTCTGGCTAAAACTAACTCGAATGGATGAGTCAAGACTACCACGTAAAACCTATAGGATGCTGCTCGATTTAGATTCACGTGATAAAAGAAGTTGGGCTACAAATATCCGTTGTAAGTTGTATATGTTTGGATATGGATTTGTTTTGGACAAATCAAGGTGTAGAGGAAATAAAATGCTTTCTTACATGATTTCAAGGAAAGATTGATTTTTATGTAGGTGGCAGGAATGGGATTTCCATATTAAGAATAGTGATAGATTTAGTATGTACAGAACGTTTTGTACAGTTCTCGAAGTGAAAACTCATCTGTTACTGAATCTAGACAGACATTTGAAAATTATGTTGACAAGATTCAGACTTGGCGTCTCATAAATCGCTGTGCATTGCTACCAATATCGATCTCACAAAGACAACGATTTAATCTGCCCACTGTGTAAAAACAGTAAAGAGGATGAGGTCCATTTTGTTTTGGGTTGCCCAGCACTAAGTAGCTTAAGACCGCAGTATATTCCTGCAAAATTTCATAAATTTCCAAACCTCTTTCGATTAAGTTTATTTTTGGCATGCAAACATGATAGAACCATCAGAAATCTATCAATTTTCTTTATAAAGCGTTTCAGCTGCGTCAAGTTGCTATCTCGTAAAACGTTATCTTTAACCTTATCATTTGTATATATAAAAGAAAACATCGTGTGAAATGAAATTTTTCAATTACTCCCCATCATGAGGGGCAATGGCCTACATATGATTAAAACATCTGAATCTGAATCTCTTTCTTTTTTAATGTGTGTGTGTGTGTGTGTGTGTGTGTGTGTGTGTGTGTGTGTGTGTGTGTGTGTGTGTGTGTGTGTGTGCGTGCGTGCGTGCGTGAGTGCGTGAGTGCGTGCGTGAGTGTACGTGCGTGGTGTGTGTGTGTGTGTGTGTGTGTGTGTGTGTGTGTGTGTGTGTATGCGCGTGTGTGTGCAGGCGTGCGTGTGCATGTGTGTGTGTGTGTGTGCGCGCGCGTGTGTGTGTATGTGTGTGTGTGTGTGTGCATGTGTGTGTGCGCGCGTGCGTGGTGCGTGTGTGTGTGTGTGTGTGTGTGTGTGTGTGTGTGTGTGTGTGTGTGTGTGTGTGTGTGTGCATTCGTGCGTGAGTTAGCTTGTGTGTGTGTGTGTGTGTGTGTGTGTGTGTGTGTGTGTGTTGTGTGTGTGTGTGCGCGCGCGCGCGCGCGCGCGCGCGCGTGTGTGTGTGTTTGTAATATTGTCTTTCACAGTGTTGAGTGCTGAGGAACTGACTTGCTGTTAACATTGTACGAGGGGACACCGCTTTGGTGACGGCAGTTATAGACAGGCACAGACAGGGCTTGCCTCGCTGAAGTGGGTGAAGAGGAAACAGTGGCGACTGCCAGTGCCAGGGAGGGCTTCAAACAGGAAGACTGGACAGAGAGAGAGGACGAGACGGAAACAGTGGCGACTGCCAGTGCCAGGGAGGGCTTCAAACAGGAAGACTGGACAGAGAGAGAGACGAGACGGAAACAGTGGCGACTGCGTGCAGGAGGCTTCAAACAGAAATGGACAGAGAGAGAGACGGACGAACAGTGGCGACGCATCCAGGGGGCTCAAACGGAAGACTGGACAAGAGAGAGGACGAGGGTGAGAGAAAGAAAAAAGAGGAGAGAGGGAAGGGAAAAAGAGAGAGGAGAGGGGGAGAGAGAGGGGAAAAGAGAGAGAGGGAGACGGGG
>CM065733.1:270985-278485 GCA_033310375.1 Conus canariensis
GTTTTCCCCCGTTTTTTTCCCCCCCAGTGACTGTTATAGTACTCATGCCTTCATCCAACTTAGAGGGTTTGATCGTCGTTTGGCTTAAGGCCGAAGGTTTTTTTTTTTTTTTTCTGAGGATAATTGCTGGAATCATATTAATCAATGTAAGGAAAGAACACAAAGACCTACGGACAAAGAAGAATGACACTGGGAGTCAGAGAGAGAGAGAGAGAGAGAGAGAGAGAGAGTCAGAGAGAGAGAGGGGGGGGGTCGAACAGGAGGAGGGTGAGGGCAATGATATAGATCAAACATCACAGGTGGAATTAAATGGAAAAAAAAAAAACAACGAATGGAAAAGACATGGAAGATTCATGACGGGCAGAAGGAGAAAGGGAATAGGTGGAGCAAAGGAGGCACTAATGTGGGTGAAGAAAACCAATACATGAAGCTGCTCGGGAATTCTTTTATGCTCCATGAAAACCGGTACTGAAAAGGAAATGAAACGAAACTAATGAGTCCTAGCTGGACTTAATGAAAACTGTAAAAAAAACAATTGTGACTCGAAGGACTGAACTTGTAAAAGATTTTATTTTTAATTTTGTTTTTCGAATTCAGTATTTCTGTTATTTGTTCAACATTTCGTGGAATAATGTCTACGCACAACTGAATAGAGGTGATTTTTGCTGGATATAAAATCTTCGTATAACAATTGAAAAGATCGTTGTTGGTTGCCACCGGGATACATAATATAAATGATTTTTTTTAATTAATGTAGAATAATCAAAAGTTGTGAACTCTTTCTTTTTTGTATTTCTGGCGTGTGCCCCTAGCATTAGCGAGAGTTCTGACAAAGCTGGAGGCAATGTGATAATCAATACGTCAATTTCTTCTCCTACCAGTATCCCTTGGTAAAATAATTCGATTTCACGACTACTCTCAACGAATTACTATTTTAACCCTTTTCATTCGACGAACCCTTTTATATGATCACACACGGTTGCGAAGAAAATAACAAATTTTAATGTGATTGTTGCCTTAAATAACTCGGGCCACATGATTGGGCATTTGAGACAAGTACAGACCTACCCTTTTGTTACGGATGGTGTGCGGTGCGTGTGTTTTGCTGTCTGGCTCTCACCTGAAGAAGTCTGGATGTGTGTAAGACTTTTCCCTACACACGCTCACACCACACGAACATAGACAGCCAGGCAACAAGTTAAGTTTCTGCTTGTTTTTCTTTTGCTGCCTGAACCACCAAATCATAACAAATACATATTACATAACAAGAACATGCAGAAACATTCATTCATGCCACCGCCACTAAGGGCGCGCAACAACACTAGGCACTATCTTGTCACACTAACATATTTCTTTCACTCAGCAGGCCAGGCCGGCACCCACAGCAGTGTCTTCACAGACGGTCTATGCACTTGGCCGCGTCCGGCCCGAATCACACAGCCTTCACACAGAACAGGAGTCACTCACGAATGCAGTTCCTGGAGTCCTTCCAGGGACTCCCACCCAACAGAACACACGTCGACACGACGGAAACGAAACCGCTCACGGAGGTAGGTTCTTGGAGTCTTTCCACGGATTCCCACACAGCAGAAAAAACACAAGTCATCGTCCCGACGAACTCTGAAGCCATTTCTCATTCCAGCTCGTCGCTAACCACGCGGACAGCCTCTCAACACCCCTCCCACGGGGCAGAGACGGCGGCTGGGCTCGTGCTGCACACCACACCGGTTGGCGGCGCACACACGACGTCTACTGACCCTCGGACAGCCTCTCAATACCCTGGCGGGGTAGAGACAGGGGCTGGGCACAGGCTGCACCCCACACCCGGATGGCAGTCAGTTCCAGGTCGGACACGGGGCTTCACCGACACCTGGGGGAACTGATAGCTACCTTGATTATCTAGCCTAGTTGAACATTTATCGTTCTTGTTTGAAACTAACAGTCACTCTTTACATAATACATTTCACTGGAACTTAGAGAAAAATACCCATAACAAAATCTAGAAAGTTTCAATACAGTGAGTGCATTACAATAGAAACTTTTCTTTGATTAACACCATGATTGTTTACATTGAAGGAAAGAATTTCCACATGGAACCCTTTTTCAAAGTACCAAGTATTATTACATATAAAGGAACGAATTCTGTTTGTCCCAATTTATCACGAAAACGTTTTTATTACATTTCAAGGAACGATTTCCGTTCGTCCCTTGTTATCTTTCCACAACAAGAATCAGAATACATTTTCCGACAATCAATGCACAATAATTTCTATTGCTCACTTCCAGGGCTCACCAACACACATTATTATGATACTTTAGGGGGGAAATTAACACTTTTCTCACAATAATACAGTGATTTAACTAGATTACTTTTTTTTCAGATCACATATCAATATACATACTCTTCCTTCTTTCTACTCACTCCATTCTCATCCTCCTCTTGACTCGCATTCATCAACTACAATTTCCTACTGTCACCCTATGTTTCGTCAAATCATAAGATATATAAAGGGAACAATCAAATATTTTAGGCCTTTACCAAGAGCTGTAGAGTTTCCAATCACCTGTGGAAGAAAAAAACAACTTCAATAATTCAAACCCTAACTTCAATTCAACTATCAACACATACCAGACTGCCAGCGAGGACACACCTCCAGTCTGCCTTCGGCTCTTCTGGAAGTGTTGCTCGGTCGGTAGCTCTCCGGTGAGTGAGGGGATGTCCTCGTTCACCTGATTCACACAAAACGCAGTTGAGTAGCAGTCAGGTAAACAGGTCAACCGGTTTTACAGGTTTACCTGTTCCGGTCAACGTATCCCCAAAATTTGGGACCGGAGGAAATATGGTCCGTCACACCTTTGCGAATGTGTGTTCACATGACATAGTTTTGGCATTCATATATACCACACAACATACAAGTTTAATCACGGAATATTGGATGCAATGATTTGAATCAATTATTTGAATAACAAAAATATCTGAAATGTGCTGCTCGGTTTTCATTGGCAACATTAATCAATACAGTCCTCTCAGAGAAAATCGTAATCATAATCAGCGTGCGTCTTCTTTTCTTTTTCTTTTTTTTTTTAAAACAAGTTTGATAGATAACATTAACTTTTAATGCAGTGATTGATTATAACGGCGAATTTGTCATCGAACCTGAACAGCAAGCAGTAGGCTTACTATCAAAACAAAACGTCGCAAAGATGGGAATAAATATTTTCAGCTACTTAATATACATACATGCATGCATGCATGCATACATACATACATACATGCATGCATACATACATACGTATTATATATATATATATAGAAAAGAGAGAGAGAGAGAGAGAGAGAGAGAGAGAGAGAGAGAGAGAGAGAGACAGACAGACAGACAGAGAGAGAGATGAATATTGTTAAAATGCCTAAAATGATTTTTAAAAGCGCTCGACCCCTTGGGGAGCAACATTTGTTTAAAATCAAGTATAAAAGGAATATTAAAATCTACAATATGGTTTCGAGCTCTTGCTCTCGTCAGGATGATGTTTGGGCCACCCACCGCCGGTGTTTTATAGCGTGTGGGCCCAATTGTCACTGTCTACACGTGTGGGTTAGTTGCACGTTTTTTTTTTGGTTTTCAGGTAGTTGTTTGGGGTGTGTTCACTAACAACGATTTCCATTTGTGCCTGCAGTTGTTTACTATTTCTGTTTTAGTGTTTAAAGTTGCTAAGTGTGGTTTACATAGTATTAGCCATTTTTCACTTAAACTTAAGTTGCATCTTTTTGAAATATTACTGTATGATGATGCCCTTTTTATGATTTTCCAGGATATGTTATAGTTTATTTTTGCATCTTTAAGTTTCCAAATGTATTTGCTCAGTTCTGTTTGGTTTTTGTATTTTCCTTTATTGAATGACTGTTTGTGGTTTGCATATCTGGTTTTGAAGTGGTTTTCAGTAATCCCTATATATGTTTCTTTTTCATTTTCTGATGTCACAGTGGCTGAAATGAAACCTTTCGAGGATAAAATGAAAAGAATGATAGCTAATATTGAATTAAAAAAATCTACAACGATTTCCAAGCATCATTAAAAAAGCAAATAAAACAAATACAAAATGACAAAAAAAAAATTTGTGAAGGCTGACAAAACCAGTAATTACTACAAAATGGAACCAAATGAATACTCACAACTTCTTGATAAAAACATTCAGAAAAACTACAAAAAAGCCAACAAAAGTACACATGACAATATCCGCATTAAAGAAAAAGAACTTGTGCATCGCATAGACCTAAGTGACAGGGTAGAAGCGACAGCAACAAAAGAAGCTTTTATAACACTCAAAGATCATAAGCCCAACTTTTACAACAACCCAACATGTAGACTAATAAATCCATCTAAATCTGAACTAGGCAAAATAAGTAAGAAAATTCTAGAAAAAGTAATAAAAAAAACGTAAAATCAAACTCTGAATACAATCTCTGGAAGAACACATACGAAGTTATCCAATGGTTCAAAAAACTCAATAAACAAAGGAACACAATATTCATCACATTCGACATAGTAGACTTCTACCCATCTATAGACGAAGAACTACTCAACAAAGCTGTGAAATTTGCTAGCAACCACACAGACATAACAGGGTCAGAAATGGAAATCATCCTTCACACTAAGAAAACGTTACTATACAGCAAAAATGAGACCTGGATCAAGAAAACGAACAGATACTCAACATTTGACGTAACCATGGGATCATATGATGGTGCAGAAACATGCGAATTGGTCGGACTGTTCATGCTGTCCAACATCCAGAAATAGCTTGGAAAGCAAGTTGGACTATATAGAGACGACGGCCTTGCTGCACTAACCAACAACCCAAGAACCATTGAAAACAAGAAAGAACTATGCAAAATCTTCCAAAATCATAACTTAAAAATCACCACTGAAGCAAACAAAAAGGTAGTGAACTACTTAGACATAACACTTGACCTCAACAACCACATATATAAACCATATAAGAAACCTAATCACACACCTATCTATCTAAACATCAAAAGTAATCATCCACCATCTGTACTAAAGACCATACCCAATGCCATAAACAAGAGATTATCCAACCTGTCATGCAATGAAAGAGTATTCAACAATGCAGCAGAAGAATACCAAGAAGCCCTGCAAAAAAGTGGTTATAACTACAAACTACAATACAACCCTGATAACAACATGAACAAAAGCAAGAAAAACAGGAAAAGGAAAATCACATGGTATAACCCCCCCCCCCCACCCCCACCCCCCCATACGCCGGGAAACTTAAAACAAACATAGGGAAAGAATTCTTTAAAATCTTAACAACATCGTTCCCAAAAGAACACAAACTGTCTAAAATATTCAACAAAAACACCGTCAAACTATCATATTCATGTATGCCCAACCTTAAAAACCTAATTGCTGCATCCAACAAAATGAAAACCAACACAACAAAGAAGGGTGAAGAAAGGAAATCTTGTAATGGCATCAAATAAGAGCAGTGCCCTTTAAGCAATAAATGCCTCTACAACAATATTGTATACCAAGCCACTGTGACATCAGAAAATGAAAAAGAAACATATATAGGGATTACTGAAAACCACTTCAAAACCAGATATGCAAACCACAAACAGTCATTCAATAATGAAAAATACAAAAACCAAACAGAACTGAGCAAACACATTTGGAAACTTAAAGATGCAAAAATAAACTATAACATATCCTGGAAAATCATAAAAAGGGCATCATCATACAGTAATATTTCAAAAAGATGCAACTTATGTTTAAGTGAAAAATGGCTAATACTATGTAAACCACACTTAGCAACTTTAAACACTAAAACAGAAATAGTAAACAACTGCAGGCACAAATGGAAATCGTTGTTAGTGAACACACCCCAAACAACTACCTGAAAACCAAAAAAACACGTGCAACTAACCCACACGTGTAGACAGTGACAATTGGGCCCACACGCTATAAAACACCGGCGGTGGGTGGCCCAAACATCATCCTGACGAGAGCAAGAGCTCGAAACAATATTGTAGATTTTAATATTCCTTTTATACTTGATTTTAAACAAATATATATATATATTATATATATATATATATATATATATATATGTATACATACATACATACATACATACATACATACATACATACATACATACATACATTCACACATACACACATGCTAACTTACATACATACATA
Source organism: Conus canariensis (assembly GCA_033310375.1). Lineage (NCBI taxonomy): Eukaryota > Metazoa > Mollusca > Gastropoda > Neogastropoda > Conidae > Conus > Conus canariensis. The sequence continues at coordinate 277,209 of CM065733.1, forward strand.
CATACGCACGCACACATACATGCATACATACATATATACATACACATACATATACATATGTACATACATACATGCATACATACATACATACAGAGAGAGAGAGAGAGAGAGAGAGAGAGAGAGAGAGAGGAGGGGGATGGATAGGTGCATAGATGGATGGATGGATAGATAGATAAATTGTGTGTGTGTGTGTGTGTGTGTGTGTGTGTGTGTGTGTGTGTGTGTGAGTGCGTGCGTACACAGAGAGAGAGAGAGAGAGAGAGAGAGAGAGAGAGAGAGAGACAGACAGACAGACAGACAGACAGACAGACAGACAGCAACGGAGAGAGAAAGACCAAAATAGACACAGAAACAGACAACGAGACAAATAGAGAATAACGTACGACTCTGCAATGTACAGTAACAGACAGAAACCAGAGAATGTTTTATGAGTGACCAGATCATTGTCACACTTTGCGTGTGGCAGCTGCTAATAAAGAAATGTATCAGCGAGGACAGACTCACTGTCATCAGTGATGGAAGTCAGCTGTTTTACCTGTCTGACCGACTTTATTTCTTTGACGTTTGTGTGAGAATTGATGATACTAGAATCACCATTGTGTATATACCGATGTGTGTCTGTGAGATAAGATTAACCGCTTTTTGTGGCCGACCAGCTGCGTCTTTTTATCTGTGCGCCACAAATAATGATCCAAGGATATGGCACTAGATACGTGCGCACACACACACACACACACACACACACACGCACACGCACACGCACATACATACACACACACACACACACACACACACACACACACACACATATATATATATATATATATATATATATATATATATATATATCCAGAGAGAGAGAGAAAGAGAGAGACAGACAGAGAGAGACAGAGACAGAGACAGAGAGGGATGCTTACTGCAATCGGAGACGGAACTGACCAGATATTTAATGACTGACCAGCTTTATCTTCAGATTTATCCGTTGCACACGACGATTATTACGATTTCCATTACAGATAGTCAGTGGCAAATCAACCGACTTTGGCAGACCGACATCTCATTTAAAAAAAAAAAAAAATGACGGTGACACCCCCCCCCCCTCCCAACCCTCTTTTCCACTTTTCCCCCTCATCCCCCTTTACCCTCAACTCTTGTAATAGGCTTTAGTCTCCACAGCAATTAGGTAGATTAGAATGATAGTGATGGGTTCATCTTCGCAGAAGGACGTAGACATGTCCAAGCCTTCACAGGGACGTACGTGCTGCCTACAACAGGAG
>CM065733.1:290985-293485 GCA_033310375.1 Conus canariensis
TGTGTGTGTGTGTGTGTGTGTGTGGTGTGTGTGTGTGAGAGAGAGAGAGAGAGAGAGAGAGAGAGAGAGACAGAGAAGGAGACAGACAGACAGACAGAGAGTGAGACAGACAGACAGACAGAAATGATACGACAGACAGAAACCAGACAGACAGACAGAAATGAGAAAAACAGACAGACAGACAGAGAGAGAGAGAGAGAGAGAGAGAGAGAGAGAGAGAGAGAAGGAGGACAGACAGACAGACAGAGAGTCAGACAGAAGACAGACAGACATGATACAGACAGACAGAAATGAGAAAAACAGACAGACACAGACAGGACAGACAGACAGAGACGAGGGGGGGGGGGAGGGTATGGACAAGGGTGGGGTGGTTGGGAGAGCTGACGGACTGGAGCAGACCCAATATGGTCCCTCGCGGCCGTCTCGGCTTTAAAAAGATGAAAAAAAAATATGAATAAGGTGGCTCAGACAGGAATAACAAGGGTGGGGGTAGAGGATGTTAAAGATAGTTTGTATGGTTTTTTTTTTTTTGTATGTTATTCTCCACATGTCATCTGTGAAAACACAGAAGCAACCAAACACCAGACAAAAAGAAAAAGAAAGCGCAGGGCTCAGGAGGTATCGTCAATCCGATTGATGTGAATGAAGTTTTCACATAAGGACCATTAAAGGTCTAATCTCGGCAACGCATCTTCTCTCTCTCTCTCTCTCTCTCTCTCTCTCTCTCTCTCTCTCTCTCTCTCTCTCTCTCTCTCTCTCTCTCATTTTGTCATCCTATGTTGATCTCCTTTTTCTTTCTCTTGTCGTTCTTGAAGAGGGAGGGGGGGGGGTGACGTGTATGAAATTGTTGTTTGCTGCTGAGTTGGGCATGTCTGGTGTCTTTCAGCTCTTTTTTGTTTATTGCATGACTTGATTTTTTTTTTTACCATTCTTCTTCATTGTAGTTTGTCTTTTTTGATGTGCCAATTTTTGATATGCTCCTCCTCCTCCTCCTCCTCCTCCTCCTCCTCCTCTTCATCGTCTTCTTCTTCCTCCTCCTCTTCTTCTTCTTCTTCTTCTTCTTCTTCTTCTTCTTGTGTCAGAGACTCCGTCTCTTTATTCTGTGTCTCCAAGTCCCCACCCACCTCTCTCTTTGTGTCGCTCTCCGTCCCTCTCTCTCTCCCACACTCTCTTCCTGTAGTTATATCGTGCATTCTGTTATTCTAAATTGCTATGTATTCATTGTTGTTCATGAGTTTATATGCAGTTCGATGCAATGATTTCTTCCGTGTATTTATTGTTTGAGGGCTGGATGAAAAAAGCCACTGACTTGTGCTTATTCTTTTCCCTCATTAAACAACATTTCGTTTCGTTCGTTCGTTCTCTCTCTTAGCCCCCAGAGACTTAAAAAAAAGCTTCTCTCTTGGGTAACATGGACTAATATGTCAGTAAAAAAAAAATAGTAAGTTTGCGTTGGATGTTGTGCCCCACCCTCCAAATCCGTCCTCCCTCCTGAATCATATTATGCAACATGTTGTTTTGCTGCACGACGAGTTATCCATAGACGGTATATATTACGACGACCACCACCACCATCACCTCTCTCTCTCTCTCTCTCTCTCTCTCTCTCTCTCTCTCTCTCTCTCTCTCTCTCTCTCTCTTCATAATTAAGAAGGAGCTGTGATCTATGTCAACGAGGGCGTGGTGGTGGTGGTAGTGGTGGTAAAATCCCGCTTTTTCATACTCTTGTGTCGGCTAAAAGTCTGTTGGCATGTTAAAGCCCCTCATGCATGCTTATGCTTAATAGTCACCGGGATCTTTGCTTATTACGTACATTGTCACGTTGGAAATGGCGTCTGTTTACCATAGTTTTTTTTTTTTTTTTTCTGCGCTATTGTTCGCTTTTGATAGTATACAGTACGTGTATATATTCATTAATGCACACTTGAATTGTAGATCTTTACAAATTTCTGATGCTTTTGAAACCAGTGTGTGTAACACAGTGATCACTATTGTTAAGGATCATTAGCCTGGAACAAAAAAAAATTATGAAAACAGCATCCATGATAACCACGGCATTTGACAATGCGCTGTATGCAGATTACGTAATTGATACTAGAAACAATATAAACGTGTATGTCTTATTGTCGTACAAATTGTTTTCGAGACTGTATCATATATATAGAATAAATGTGTCTGATAAAATTGTGTCTAATTACATGTCTTTGGCATTTCACTGCTATGACCCAAACTGCATATAAATTTGCAAAAAAGTTGGTAACAAACTGTTTGATAAAAAAAATTTTTCTTGAGAGTGTATGCAAATCTAGTCTGACAATTCCATCTATGATGTAAACAAAATGCCTCGAATTGCATGAAGAACAAAATACACATTTGTAGAAGTACAAAAGATAAAGTCTGGTATAGTAACGAATCTAGCTGATTAAAACATTTGTTTGTAATCTGCTGAAGATATTTAAATTCACTTTGTCTCTATTAACTGTGCTTCTAAATATACTGT
>CM065733.1:313485-315985 GCA_033310375.1 Conus canariensis
TCATCAGCAACAACAGAGTGCTAGCGATGGTCTTAGTAAAGGTTGCTGTTGTAAATAGGTAAAAAGATACATTTAAAGTGAAACTGTGAAAAAAATAGAGATGGAGGAGAGAAAGCAATTTATCATATAAATGTAAAACCAGAACAAAACAAAACAAAACAAACAAAACAAAGCAAAAAACAACGATCATTTAATTTAGAGACAAGTTCTCACTCCTGGCACTAACTGGATTTCAAATGTTCATAATCAGAACGATATCACTGACACTCCAAATTCACGATGTTTTTGTGCAAGATATCTTAACTTTCAGGTCCAATCTATGCTAAATGACACCGAATGTTTTTTCATCATTCCGTCAATGATTACAAAAAAACAATAGATAAACAATTAACTCAAAACGCCATCTGATATCTCATTAAAAAAAACAATAATATTATATCATATGCCTCCTAACAACAGAAATCATATCATATCAAACACTGTTCGACAAAAGAAGCGCAATAATTTCTCTCACCTGATATCCACCTTCTTTTGTTCGGGTTCTGTGGCATGGATACACAAAGTTTGAACTTTGGAGCCTGTCAAAGGCTACATATTTTTGTTGTTGTTGTTGTACAATTTGTGATTCTATGATGGTTCAAGCAATGGCAATATTCAAATGAACACCAAACAAGTGTTTTCTTTTTATGAACTGATATTCCACTTTTTTGCTACTGCTACTGTCACTACGACTACTACTACTAATACTACAACCACGATGACAACCACGACTATTACTATTACTACTACGACTACTGCTGCTGCTACTAATGCTGCTGCTGCTGCTGTTGCTATCACTACTACTGCTGATGATGATACTATGCTACTATCACCAACACCACAACTACCACTACCACCACTACCACCACACACCACACACCACTACTACTACTACTACTACTACTCTACTGTACTACTACTGTGTGGCTACTGCTGCTACTGCTGATAATGATGCTGATACTGCTGCCACTGCTGCTGTTGCTGCTACTACTACTGCTACACTTGTAACATGTGCGTGTTTTTAATAATCGTTGTTGAACAAAACGGAGCAAATATTTGTTTGTTTGTTTGTGGGATCAGATATCCTGGACATGACTGTAGCGGGAGCACATCATAATGTTCACCCACGATCATCACTTCACTGCTGGCAATGTCTTAGCGCTGGGTTAATAAGACATGTGGCGGGAGAGGGAAGAGAGTGAAAAGGGGGAAGGGGAAGGAGCCAGGAGGGGGGGGGGAAGGGTAGGAATGGAGGAAGTCAGTAAACCAGGCCCCTCTACAACCCATCCAGCAAACATACTGTACGGTGATTGTAGGGAGATACAGTCTGCCTGTATTCCATTCTCCCTCAGGCATTTGACCTGAGGTCATCTCACTGAAGTCTTCACTGCTCTTGGCTCGCCAGTCACCATCACAAAGCCAACTGAAAACAGCGTGATAGTGCTAACTGCTCAGTGCATAAGCCTGGTTGTGCAAATAGTAAAACAAATTCTTGTAGCAAGGTTCCTGTAGCTTTCTATCAAATGTGCTTCTGGGAATATATTCAGATACAGGACTGAAGAAAGAGAAGAAATGCAAAAAAAATAAAGCAACATAATTCCATTTACGTTCTCCTATCAGACTTTTTTTAATTTTAGATATTCGCTGTAACTTTGCTGGGCATGCAGTCATGGACAAGAGCTTTAACACCTTTAAAGAACACTGCTCCTTCAAAAGACTTCTACAACATCAGTCAACCACTTCTTTATCATACTATTATGTATCATTATAATGAATACTTTTATAGCGCCTGTTCTCGACTGAAGACCAAGCTCTAAGCACTTTGCAATCCGCACACCGTTTACACAACGGGCTGCCTACCTGGGTAGTGCAGACTGAAGAGCTGCCAGCTGGTGCATCATTTCCGTGTCATCCAGTCTATATCATTCAATATCGTTCACTCAGTTTCCTTATTTTCTTCATTCTTTCAGTTTCTTACGCAGGGTGCATGCTATGTGTAACGTGTCATCCATACCAACGGCCAAACTGGCCTTCTCTTCCGAAAGTTGGTGATGGGATTTTACGTGTGTGCAAGATGTTATGAGTGCGTTCACACACGGAACCTCGGTTTATAGTCTTATTCGAAGGTCTGTATGGGAAATGGAGTCAGAACCAATTTTAACTCTGAGGGAAAAATCCCCTTGTACCGAAACGGCCCGGCGGAGATTCGAACCTGCAACCCCAGGATCACCAAGATTACGAGTCCGGCGCTCTACCAACTGAGCTATTCCGGCTCAGTCTCCCCTGCTGGTCTTCCCTCTTCACCCCCTTTCGCAATCGACCCTGTCCCTTCTTTTGTATTTCACCGTGTTAGTATGTATTTGAGAGAGGAGAGAGAGAGAGAGAGAGAGAGAGAGAGAGAGAGAGAGAGGTGTGTGTGTGTGTGTGTGTGTGTGTGTGTGTGTGGGTGTGTTTGTATGCT
>CM065733.1:330985-340985 GCA_033310375.1 Conus canariensis
TGTGTGTGTGTGTGTGTGTGTTCTTGTTGCTGTTTTTTGTTGTGTTTGTTGTTTGTTTGTTTGTTTGTTGTTGTTGTTGTTTTTTTGTTTTTTTTACACTGGGGGAGGTATTAATATTGCTGTTGTTGTTTTGCAGTTAATTCGTGTTGTTACTCCACTTTTCGTTCTTCTTTTGGCTTCCCAACGAATGATTGGGCTAAGCATAACTGCTGTACCTCTTGTATGATCATGCGTCTGAACAGAAAAAGCGATGCATGGCTACCACTACGACCGCACTTATTTCTTTCTCATTATAACCTTAACAACAACAACGACAACAAAGACAACCATAACGCTGATACTAGTTTCAAGAATACTAATACTGTAAATAAGAACAGTAGTATTAATAAAACATACCTTAATCATTTCTATAATCATCGCTACCACACTACTACTACTAACTACTACACACTACTTCTACTATTAATTTTGTTATTGTTGTTATCTTTTATCATTTCAGCATTGTTGTTATTATTACTATTATTATTATTATATTACTATTATTATTGTTATTATGATGATTATATTATTATTATTATTATTATTTTGTTGTTGTTGGGGGGAGGTGAGTGATCGTTCATGAGGGCTGCACGCGTTGGCATCAGTCTCTTGTTATTATACTTAATTTGTGTATTAATTATTTGCTAAAGAAAGTTTTTGTGCAAATTAGTGTGTGGCTCTCGGTGAGACGAACCCGTCAGTATGATTTTCAAGTATTTTTAATGTGGGATTAAACCTCAGCGGCGAAGAGAGTGTTTCGTCATTGCAAGCAGACAGCGCTTCAGTGTAAACAACATGGCGGAACAGTGTATTTGAGAAAGGGATGTACGTGAGCGGTCACTGTGCTGAACTATTCAGTTGTTTTGGATTATGTGCTCTATGTGCTTCGTGGATTCCTGATCGCTCTTCGAAGATATGAGCAACATTGGTGCTTGGTTGCTTAAGAAACAAAAAAGGGTATATTCGTCTACCTCTGACGAAAGTGACACGAGTTTAAGTGAAAAACAGGATAGGAAAAGAGCGAATACAACAGAAACAGAGACAAATACTACTGAGATGGCTTTCCAAGAAGCATTGAGCAGTGTAAATGCAAAATTACAGGAAGCGATAGACACCATCAACGAAAAACTGTCGTCTCTGTCGACGAAGGCGGACGTGGAAGAGATGAGGGGTGAATTAAAAAACCTTACAAATACATTTAAAGAAAAAATAGGCAAGATCGAAGGACGCTTGTTAGATATTGAGTGCATTGCACAGAAATTAGACACAGAAGTTGCACAAGAAAAAAAGAAGAGCGAACACACTAAGGATACAGTCAAACACTTGGATATCCGTTTAAGACAGTGTGAGAGAGAACAGAACGATTTACAACAATACTCAAGAAGGTGGAATCTCAGAGTGTTTCGCGTGCCTGAACAGCAAAACGAAACTGCAGACGACTGTGTCGAAAAGGTAGTGCGCATCTTTACGGACAGTGTGGGGGTGAAGACGACCAAGGAGGAGGTGGAGGTGGCACACCGTACAGGCCAGAGGAGTGGCGCCCGAGCGAGACCCATCCTGGTCCGCTTCTTCGACAGACGCAAGAGAGACGAAATTCTTCGGAATCGTCGCAGACTAAAGCATAAAGGTGTTGTGATTGGGGAGGACCTCACGCACATGAACTATCAAGTACTGAAACATGCAATGGATCACTCCTTGACAATGTCGGCTTGGAGCGTAAATGGAAAACTTTTTGCGAAAGTGAAAAATGGACGTGTTGTGAAACTGACAATCCACAGTGATCTTGACGAAGTCTTCAAACGAGCGATGAAGCCAGGTGACATGAGCCCTGAAGACACGGACTCCTAAAAACATTGAAAAGACAGGGAAGTGACTTCGTTTTTTTCCCCCCTCTTCTTCATTATGTTTACTTGACTACTTTTTTTTCCAAAACAAACATGTCTATTTTCATCTTCCGTTCTATTAATGTTGTAGACATACCACAATGCTTCCCATCAGTGGATTATTGAGAAGCTGTATTTTTCGGTGAAATCAATGTTGCTGTAATGTGGTAATGTTTGATTGTGTTTGATTGTGTTGGTGGAGTGTTTGGCTAATGAATTAGTGGTGACTGACAGGTTATGTGACAGACTGATGCGATGATTGATTAAAAAGATCGATTGGATGTTGGAAATAGTTTGATGGTCGGATAGTTGATTGATTAGATAGTGGAAGATCTGTTTGATCTGTTGATTTGCTCATTTATCGATCGGACAATTGACTGGTCTTTTGTGTACATTATTAAAGACCAATAGTTGATGAGAGGTGAGTGGATGAACGGGTCAGATAAACAACTGATCAATCCAAAACCCATAAAATGCTTTTATTGAATAGTAACTGTGTCGGTATACAGTAGATGTGTAAACCTGTAAAGGTAGATTACTTTGGTTCATTAATTTTCTTTCTTTTTTTTTTTTTTTTTTTTTTTTTCATCGATCGACTGGTTGTGGATGGAGTGAATGCCTAGTTTGATCGATTGGCTGACAAATTGACAATTACGGTTAAACCTGCCCTCCTAGATTGTCCCCTTCCCACCCTCGCCCGGCATACATATCTTGTCAGTTATTTCTGATTACTGCATTATTTTGAGAGGGAGTATCATTTTGAGAGGCTAATACTTTGTGTAATTAGTAGCGTTGTTTGTGTGGTTAGCCTTTTTTATCCTCTCCCCTTCCTGGTCATATTGTTGGGTTTGTTGACTGACTGATTCTGTTACTAATGATCTGGATGATTGCATGATGAAGTAAATGTATAGCTGGCTGATAGGTTAATCAAGTAACTGAGTAATTGATTGGATTATTGATTTTCTGATCAGTTGATGGATTGAATAATGAAAATATATTGATCAGCATACATTCACACTTATTATGACTGATTGAAGAACAAATCGGTTGATCGATTGATTTACTCGATATGTTTTTGCTTGTTGATTAGACGATCAATCAGTCAGATATGTTCACATTGTATGCATTGATAGATTGTATGACTGATTGATGAATAACATGACTGATTTCAATGCAGTGATCAACGTGTTTCCCAGTGTTGTTGTGTGATTGATTGATAACTTTTTCTTGCCAAACCTGATAACCAATCAACTCATATCTTCACGTGCTTGCGTGATTAATTGGTCAGTTATTTTGTTCATGACTTCTTTCAATTGATTGATGCTTTGATTGTTTAACAATTACGGTTGGATAGATCTTTGAATTCCCTCATTTTTATTAACATTTTTGGATGTGCTTGCTTCCTTGGACAGACTTTTTTTTTTGTCACAGTGTATGCAGTCTTAGTGGAGCTGACAGGGTCTGTCTCTCTCGCTGTCTTGCTCCCTTCCCCCCTCTCTCTCTCTCTCTTACCGCTCTCCCTCTCCACCATCCCTCCCTTTCTCTGTCTCTCTCTTTATCTTGTTCTCGCCCTTCCTCTCTCTCTTCCTGCTATCCCTCTCCCCCTCCCTCCCCTTCTCTGTCTCTGTCGCTCTCTGTCTTCTTCCCTCCCTCTTTCTTCCCCTCCCTCCCTCTCTCTGTTTCTCAGCCTCTCTCTTTACCCCCCCCACTCTCTCCTTCACTCTGTCCTTGTTCTAATCCTCTTACAGATTCGCCCCTCCCCCCCCCCCCCGGTTATCTCTTTCTTCCACTTATCACTTCATTTCTCCTGCTAAAATTTCACACACATTCTCTCTCTCTCTCTCTCTCTCTCTCTCTCTCTCTCTCTCTCTCTCTCTCTCTCTCTCTTTCCCATTCTCTCTCTCTCTCTCTCTCCCTCTTCCCCCCCCCTTTTCTCTCTATTTCTTTGATCATTCCTTTATTCATTCTTTTTATCGGTTTCCTGTTTTTCTTTGTCCTTCCGTCTTCTACCCCTGTCCCCCTCTGGTGTTACTTCTTTACTCCCTCTTCCCCCTTCCCCCACCCCCCATGCCTCCCTCACCGCACACATTCAAGAAACATCTCAAAATGGAGAAGGAAAAATATATTGGGAGGGGGGGGGAGGGGGGGAGGGGGGGCAAACAACCGCTAACGGGTGACCTATTGACTGATCAAGGTCGCAGGAAACTGACCAATGGTTGATCACGATTTGAACAGATAGTAAGAGTTCACGTGGATTTCTCTCTCTCTCTCTCTCTCTCTCTCTCTCTCTCTCTCTCTCTCTCTCTCTTTCGAGCGCATTGCGGGGGATGGGGAGAGACTCCTACACTGAAGTCGATCGGTGTGACAATTTGAGAGAAAAAAAAAATTGTTTGTTTGTTTGTTTGTTTGTTTTTTTTTTTAACAGGCTATGTTTACAGGCTATGTTTATGTTTCAATGCGACAGGCTATTTCTTGGGATTTGTCAAATGTGCATTTCACTGTCGATGGTTTGTTTGACTGACTGTATTGGTAACTACTTCATTCCTAGTTTGTCAGTGGCTGGCTTATTGTTTGTTTGACTGACTTTATTGGTAACTACTTCATTCCTAGTTTGTCAGTGGCTGGCTTATTGTTTGTTTGACTGACTTTATTGGTAACTACTTCATTCCTAGTTTGTCAGTGGCTGGCTTATTCATGGTTTCCTTTTATGCAATGTAATAGGATTTGTTTTTTGATTGATTCGCAGACTGGATAACAAGTACAGTTGATGGAGACCCTATATATTTAGTGTGTGTGTGTGTGTGTGTGTGTGTGTGCGTGTGTGCGTGCGTGCGTGCGCGCGTGCGCGCGCGTGTGTGCATGTGTACGAGTGCGCCGCGTGCGTGCATTTGGGAATGTGTATGTTTCCTCATGTGTTCTATGTCACTGGTCACCGAAATGCTTAATGAGCTTTGGAAACGAGATTGAACCTTGTTGCTATGTTATTGCCAGCATGTTATCGTTTCTAGCCATGTACATGTTTATTTGATTTATAGAGGAAGACTCATCGCTGTATTAACATGTCATCTTTACTATTCAGTTCTTCATATCAAACGTTTATAGAAAAATCTGCACGATCAGCACAAATAGCCTACTATTTATGGGAGCTACCATCTATTCATGGATGGAACGCTTAAAGATAATGAATGTTTCCGATTGCTGTCAATTGTAAGTAAGCTACACACAAAAAGTTAAGGATCACTTTCACAAACATTCATAACTGTCAAAATAAGAAAGTCAATGCGTTGAAGTTTGGCCAACATTTAATTCCATTCTTTAGTGATAACGATACACAATTGCCTTCAATCTCGAGCAATCGTTTGGTGTGTACATTTGATTAAAGTGGGTACGTATCCAAATTTGATTTCCCAAAGTCATTGAAATCACAAGACAGGGCATACTGATGCTCCCAAATGCTCAGTAATGCGTGTAACCACCATGGCTGTTCTGGCACTCGACGCAGCGAGTCCTCATCGAGTTGACCAGGTTGGTGAAGATCCTCTGTGGAAGCGCCTGCCACTCAGCCTGCAGCATCTGGTAGAGGTGTTGGGCATCCCTGGGAGGGGGGTGGCTCCTCACTTTGCGATCCAGCTCATCCCAGAGGTTCTCAATCGGGTTGAGATCGGGACTGCATGCTGGCCACTCCATTCTGTCGACTCCAGACTGCTGCAGGAAGTCGTTGACCACCCTTGCCCTGTGGGGGCGAGCATTGTCATCCTGGTAGACAGCCCTCGGTCCCATCTGCTGCAGTGTAGGCACAGCCAGCGGTCGAAGGATCTCATCCCGGTATCGGATGCCAGTCAGGTTACCCTGTACATGATACAAGGGTGTTCTGTGGTGAAGGCTGAAGGCCCCCCAGACCATTACAGAACCTCCACCAAAGGCCACCTTTTCTTGGAAAGTGGCGTCAGTAAAGCGTTGCCCTGGGCGCCTCCAGACCCTCAGTCGGCCGTCGTTGTGGTGAAGGGTGAAGCGTGATTCATCACTGAACAGGACCTGGGACCATTGCTGACGTGTCCACCTCACGTGACGTGCGCAGAAGGCGCGGCGTGCTACCCTATGGGCTGGAGTTAAGCGTGGCCGTACTGCTGGGCGACGAGAACGGAGATTAAACCCATGTAGGCGGTTCCGTATGGTCTGCTGGCTGATGTTGATGTTAGTAGCCACCCTGAACTGCCTTTGAATTATGCTGGAAGAGGCTGTTCTTGTCTGCAGGGCTTGTCGTTCAATGAGACGATCGTCACGTGGGGTTGTCTTCTTCGGTCGACCAGATCTGTGTCTTTCATGGACAATCCCAGTGGCTGTGAAGCGTTGAATCAGTCGGACAATGACCGAGATGGACACATGAAGTCGCCTGGCCACTTCTCGCTTGGGAACACCATCTTGGAACCATGCAACAGCTCGTCCCCTATCCAACTCGCTTAATTTTCGTCGTGGAGGCATTGTCAGATCAGGCCTACTACTGGTGGAATGTCTTCTTATATAGCCAAGCGAGCGACAGCATCTCACACATAAACGGCAGTGCTTGCACGTGCATAATGGTTTTTCCATCTGGCAAGTGCAATGTGTTCAGGCAGAACGGTCCAAAACAAGGTCATTTTTCGCAAGTTTCCGCTTTTCCGTTTGCGGCCCAGCTCAGTAGTAGAGAATCCCGTGCAATTTTCGCACTAACACAACATCGCCCACTTACAGCTCAACAAGAATTCATGACAATTTGGCTGGACTAAGAAATAAATAACAGTAGCGAACTGAGTTTATTACGCACCTGTTTTCACATACTGGTCCTTAACTTTTTGTGCGTAGTATATATATTGTGAATATGAAGTTTGTAAAAAATCTGAACGCTATGACATGACTCTGCTCATAGAGACACTTCTTCTGCCGTGAATCAACGATGAACACCAGCACCTGTAATTTTCTGATTTGCTGCTTTTTTTCTTTTCTTTTCTTTTCTTTTTTCCCTCTAGAATTGTTTAACCTTTTGTGATGTATGCGTGTGTGTTTAATGGCGAAAACTGCTTTTTGAAAACGATGGGCAATGTCTGTGAAAGAAACTTGTTTTTTATTTGTTTCTTCTTAGTGAATTTCATCAAGTCGTAACATTTTCTGCTATTGTTTCTAATTACTGGAGCTTACAAACAAACTGTGAAAACTTGGACACTTGTTATCCCATTTTTGACTTGATTCTTGTGCTTACAGCTGTCTTTCGTAAAGAAAGGTATTACCAACCATGGATAGTATCACGATTTTGTCTTTAAACTGCCAAGGTCTGGGAGACATGTATAAACGAAGAGATGTATTTCACTATCTAAAACAACAACAAAAAAAATCTCTATCTATTGTCTCCAAGATACTCATTTCAATAATAAATTGGAAAAATATGTAAAATCTGAATGGGGATTTGAATGTTTTTTTGCATCCTTTCGATCAAATGCAAGAGGAGTAGCAATCCTGTTTTCAAACAACTTCGAATTTAAAATAAGAAATATATACCGTGATGAAAATGGTAATTTCATGATTATATCCTTCTCTACAATGGAAAAGGAAATACTTTTAGTTAATGTTTATTGTCCGAATAGAGACGATCCATTGTTTTATAGAGTGTTAAAAGATAAAATCAAGAGTTATAAGAATCATAATATCATTGCAGTGGGAGACTGGAATATTGCGATAGATCCACATATCGATTGTTGTAATTATAAACAGGTTAATAATCCTAAAGCTAGAGAAGAACTATAGAAAATGACTGAAGAATGTGGATTATCTGATGTTTGGAGGGAAAACAATCCAGAATGCAGACGCTATACCTGGAGAAAATTAACTCCTTTAAAGCAAAGTAGGCTCGATTTTTTTCTATTATCAGACACTTTGTTCTGGTACTTTGAAAATACTGATATTCTTCCAGGATACCGTTCTGACCACTCCATGGTAACATTAACGCTAAAATTCGGCAAAACCGAAAAAATTCATAATTTTTGGAAATTTAACTCCTCTTTACTTAGGGATAAATGCTACGTAGAAGAAATAAATTCAGAAATTTTTGATGTTATTAGTGAGTATGCAACTGCTCACTACGACAGAACAACAATAAAGGATGTCCCTAAATCAGAAATACAGTTACAAGTCTCCGACAAACTTTTCCTTGATTTTATGCTGATGAAAATCCGTGCAAAAACAGTTGCTTATGCTACTATGAAAAACAAGAAAATGAAAGACCATGAAAACAAACTAATAAAAGATATTGAAACATTAGAAAATACAGAAAATATAACTGAAAATGAAATTATCATGCTTAAAGAAATGAATACAGAACTCGAAGCCATACGAGAGAGGAGAATGGAAGGAGTATTGTTGAGATCAAAAGCCAGATGGATTGCAGAGGGGGAGAAGGTTTCGAACATTTTTGTAATCTTGAGAAAAAAAAAATATTAGCAAACCGATGACAAGATTAGTAACTAAAGATGGACATTCCACTGAAAACCAGAAAGATATCATGAAGGAAGTTAAGTGTTTTTATGAAAACTTATACAAGGAAAAAGACGTAGAAGAATGTGAAATCTCGGACCTTATAAGAAATGTTCCTAAACTATCGAAAGAAGAAGAGCGATTATTAGAAGGCGAAATTACTTTAGAGGAGGCAGGTTTTGCATTAAAAAACATGCAGAACGGTAAAAGTCCAGGGACAGATGGATTTAGTGCAGAATTCTTTAAGTTTTTTTTTTTAAACGGATTGGGCCTTTTGTAGTGAGAGCTTTAAATGAAGCATACAAGGATGGAGAACTGTCCACAACACAAAAAGAAGGATTGATCACTTGTATTCCCAAAGGTGATAAACCGAAAGATTATATTCAGAACTGGCGCCCTATATCTCTCCTGAATGTTGTCTATAAGATAGGTTCTTCATGCATTTCAAACAGAATAAAAAAGGTCTTACCACAGTTGATAAATGAAGATCAGTCTGGGTTTACGGCCAACAGATACATAGACAACAACTTGAGATTAATATATGATTTAATTACTTATCTAGATGCAAAGAATATTCCAGGTTTACTTCTGAGCATTGATTTTGAAAAAGCTTTTGATTCTTTAAGTTGGAAGTTTATGTTTAAGATCTTAAGAGGATATGGCTTTGGAGAAAGTATTGTCGATGGATTGAGACGTTTTACAAAAATATAAAGTCAACAGTTATTGTTAATGGAAATACTTCCCAGTGGTTTCAGGTAGAAAGAAGATGCAGACAAGGAGACCCACTTTCCCCATATTTGTTTATTCTTTGTGCGGAAATTTTGGCAATAATGATTAAGGAAGAGGAATTGATCAAAGGAATTCATATCGGTGACACTGAACACAAAATTTCTCAGTTTGCGGATGATACTCAGTTATTTAATATAGGAGATAAAACGTCATTTGAAAAAACTATACTTCTTCTTGATCGCTTTGGTAGAGTGTCAGGACTGCATATGAACAGTAGTAAAACACAAGCAGTATGGTTAGGAAGCAAGAAAAGATCACAAGTAACTTACTCTCCTCACTTAAAAATGATATGGAATCCTCCTAGATTCAAGATACTAGGTGTATGGTTCACTCAAGATCTTAAGGATTGTGAAAGTATTAACTATAACGAAAAATTTTCTGAAGTTAAAATACTGTTAAAGATTTGGTCACAAAGAACCATTACCCCAATAGGTAGAGTAGCTGTTTTGAAATCGCTTGTTTTGTCCAAATTAATACACTTATGGATATTACTCCCAGATCCACCAGACTACTTCATAGGAAACCTCCAGAAACTATGTTTTCAGTTTGTTTGGAATGGAAAACAAGATAAAATTAGTCGGAAAACCTCTATCAAAACAACGAAACAGGGTGGACTAAACATACCTGACATAAGGAAATATATCTGTGCTTTGAAACTGTCATGGATTAAAAAACTAAAAACCACAAACCATAAATGGAAATGTATAGCAACAGAAATATGCCCGATTCTTTCGTTTCTAGAATACTGTGGAACAGCTTTTGATTTTAAGCATAAAAACATGAGC
>CM065733.1:345985-348485 GCA_033310375.1 Conus canariensis
TTAGCAATTCCTTATTAAAATTTGATAATATGAAATATGCATTTGCGTATAAATAGGCATACACTGTAGACATTTGCATTCAAGTTAGCAATATTTTGTTTAGACGGTATCTAGAGAAATAATTTCATTCAAGAATCCTTGGAACAGACAGAGTTAGGAAAGCGCTCAAAACACTGGAATTCATTTCAGTCTGCTGTTAAAATGGTAACTGATGGAGTTATATTGTTTCAATTTAATCTTATCATCAGCAATGGGATGGACATTGAATTGCTTTCCAGGTCAGAAAAGTGGCGCCTACCTCAGTCTGCAAGGCTAGATTCAGACAGCTCTAGATCTTGCAAACCGCCATCAAGACAAATAGCCGACAAATAAAATGCGCCAGACCGCCTGACTGGAGAAACGTCTTCAGTGGGTGTCTCCCCCCAACCTCTCCCAAAACGGACGATTTCATTTATCTTCTGATTCATCTCTGATCAGTGTGCACTTTGTAAGAAGCCAGGGGAAGGGTTGGTGAAGGGGGGGGGGGGGGTGAAAGAGGGGGAGAGAGGGCAAGGAAGGGATCGTGGATGTAAAAGATGGCGTAGAGTGCACATTGACCTGGCCACAGACGGGATGCACTTAAAGCATGGTGGGTGGTGATTGTTTATCGGGGGCAAGAGCTGCCCAGTTCTGTGAACAACAGGAGGATGAAGACAGATGGTGAAGTTGTTTGTCGTCCAGTGTCTGGCTTTGGTCTGAGAAGGCTGTAGAGTGCTCTCTCTCTCTCTCTCTCTCTCTCTCTCTCCTCTCTCTCTCTCTCTCTCTCTCTCTCTCTCTCTCTGTTTCATTGTCTTTCTCAATTCCTTTGTTTTCATGAAACGACATCAACGACATTTGGTGAACTAGAGGGGCAAATCTATGCCACTGGTTGCTGTCTTAACCACCCATGATGTTGATGATGGTGTAGGGAGAGACTCGGATACAGAGACAGACAGACAGACAGACAGAGACAGGCAGTCAGAGAGCAGTGGGTTGGGTAGCTGAAGACAGAGAGACAGAAAAGACACACAGAGAGAAGTGCGTTTGGTAGCTGAAGACAGAGAGACAGAAACGTCACAGAGAGAGCAGTGAGGTGAGTAACTGAAGACAGAGAGACAGAAAAGACACAGAGAGAGCAGTGAGTTTGGTAGCTGAAGACAGAGAGACAGAAAAGACACAAAGAGAGCAGTGGGTTGGGTAGCTGAAGACAGAGAGACAGAAAAGACTCAGAGAGAGCAGTGGGTTGGGTAGCTGAAGACAGAGAGAGACAGAAAAGACACAGAGAGAGCAGTGGGTTGGGTAGCTAAAGACAGAGAGACAGAAAAGACACACAAGAGAGCAGTGGGTTGGGTAGCTGAAGACAGGGAGACAGAAAAGACACAAAGAGAGCAGTGGGCTGGGAGGCTGAAGACAGAGAGACAGAAAAGACACAGAGAGAGCAGTGGGTTGGGTAGCTGAAGACAGAGAGACAGAAAAGACACAGAGAGAGCAGTGGGTTGGGTAGCTGAAGACAGGGAGACAGAAAAGACACAAGAGAGCAGTGGGTTGGGTAGCTGAAGACAGGGAGACAGAAAAGACACAAGAGAGCAGTGGGCTGGGAGCTGAAGACAGAGGAGACAGAAAAGACACACAGAGAGCAGTGGGTTGGGTAGCTGAAGACAGAGAGACAGAAAAGACACACAGAGAGCAGTGGGTTGGGTAGCTGAAGACAGGAGACAGAAAAGACACAAAGAGAGCAGTGGGCTGGGAGCTGAAGACAGAGAGAGACAGAAAAGACACACAGAGAGCAGTGGGTTGGGTAGCTAAGACAGAGAGACAGAAAAGACACACAGAGAGCAGTGGGTTGGGTAGCTGAAGACAGGGAAGACAGAAAAGACACAAAGAGAGCAGTGGGCTGGGAGCTGAAGACAGAGAGAGACAGAAAAGACACAGAGAGAGCAGTGGGTTGGGAAGCTGAAAACAGACAGACAGAAAAGACAGAGAGAGAGAGAGCAGTGGGTTGGGTAAGCTGAAGACAGACAGACAGAAAAGACAGAGAGAGCAGTGGGTTGGATAGCTGAAGACAGACAGACAGAAAAGACACAAGAGAGCAGTGGGTTGGGAAGCTGAAGACAGGACAGAGAAAAGACAAGAAGAGAGCAGTGGGTTGGGAGCTGAAGACAGAGAGAGACAGAAAATACACAGAAGAGAGAGCAGTGGGTTGGGTAGCTGAAGACAAGAGAGACAGAAAAGACACACAGAGAGCAGTGGGTTGGGAGCTAGAAGACAGACAGAAAAGACAAGAGAGAGCAGTGGGTGGGAGCTGAAGACAGAGAGAGACAGAAAAAGACACAGGAGAGCAGTGGGTTGGGTAGCTGAAGACAGAGAGAGACAGAAAAAACACAGGAGAGAGCAGTGGGTTGGGTAGCTGAAGACAGAGAGAGACAGAAAAGACACAAGAGAGAGCAGTGGGTTGGGTAGCTGAAGACAGAGAGAGACAGAA
>CM065733.1:360985-373485 GCA_033310375.1 Conus canariensis
GAATTAAAGAGTTAATGACACATTAAAACGATCTCAAAGATCCTTAATGAAATTTTTTAAGAAGGAAAATGCTAATTTATAAAGACTTGAAATAATCAAAAAGCTTAGAAAAAAAAAACAACAGAGTTTGTTTGGTTATGGTGTAATGGTAAAACTGTTCAAAGACTATGAAGGAAAAGGAGAAGGAATAAAAAGGCAATAATCAATTTTGAAACAAAACCGAACAATCACAATGACAAAAACCGCACTACTTCCCGACTCTTGACAGGGCGCTTTCATTTCAATTCACAAACACCTTTAGCAACACACAACAACAACATTTTTTTTTCTTAAGATACGTCTTTGATCCGCAAAGGAATTAAAAAGAACTCAAAAGATCCCTTTTTCACTCTTAAACAAAAAAAAAGAAAAAAACATACGTACATACAACAAACATACATAAAATAACATACATACATACATACAACATACATAAAAACATACAAAAAACAAATACTAAACAATAAACTTGAAAACGCATTTTTAACCCTCATTAAAGACAGAGAACAGAAGAGCAGAGAGAAAACCCAGAGATAGAGAGAGAGAGAGAAAAGAGAAAACAGAGAGAGAATGAGAGAGGAGAGAAGAGAAGTGAGAGCAGACAAAAAGACAGACAGACAGAAAGACAAAAGCACAAAGCACACAGAGACAATATACCGTATGCATGCATACATACATACAAACAAACATACAAACATACATACAAACATACATACTTTACATCATACAAACATACACCATCACCATCTCATTCTCTTGCCCATGATGGCGAGAGGAGAGATGAAGAACACTCTCGAACCAGGGCCCGCCATCCGGCCCTGTCCTCTGCCTTTTTCATCAGCGTGGGGTGCCATCCATCCGGCCATTCTTGATGTGTCCATCCAGAAATTTGGCTGTTTCCCCCCTTCGTCTGCCGCCTTCCACGGCCCTGGAGACTGTTTGGGGCAGTGATTGGGCGTATGACATGCCCGAACCACACAGCTTCCTCCTCTTGACATGCCAAAGGGGTTCTGGGGGCCTGCAATGATGTTATTTGGGCTCCTACAAGGTCGTTCGCCTTCCGGTCTTGCCAAGGGGATCCGGATCAAGCGCCGAAGCAAATAGTTTCAAACGTCGGGAAATTCTCTTGGTGGCTTTTGCTTTCATGGTCCCAGCTTTCGCAGCCTTTCAGCAGAGGACAGCACCAGGGATTTTTACAGCTTCATCTTCGAGGAAAGCTGATCTCCCTGCTCTTCCAATTCTTGTTAGCTTTGCCATTTCCGTTTGTTGCGAACGCAGTCTGGAAATAATTTCTGTTGTAGACGACCGTCTTTGGTAAAGTGGGGCGCCAAGGTATTTAAACGCCATTTCCCTTTCAAGCTGTTGCCCGTTCATGTAAATTTTCACAAGGGTTGGTTTTTCGTTGACCAGGGACTTTGCTTTTTTTTCGTGCTCACTTCCATTCCATATGCACCTGCCCTTTCTTCCATTCCCCTTTGTCAGGTCTTGTATCTTCGTTGCTGCCCCCCAAACAGGTCAATGTCACTGGGGAAACCCCCATAATTTTTTATGGTTCTTCCTCCGATGGAGAATGGAGGTGGAAGTCATGTGAGGGTTTCACGCATGATGTTTTCTGGGGAAGAGATTGAACAGTACGGGAGATAGCAGCAGCCTTGACGGACCCCCAACTTTGGTCTTTTAAGTAATCCCCTATCGGTTTTTCAGGAGACTTTTCGCTGCTGGCGGGGGTTATACAGCGCCCCGGATGGTTTGGGACAACCCCCCCTCATGCCAAACTTTCTGAGCCCTGCCACAGACCCCTGTGCCACACCCCTGCCCCAAAAACGCTTTTCCTAAAGTCAATGAAGTTTTTGGAACAGGTCCCTCGGGTGTTGCAAAATATTTTTTCCATCATTTTCCGCCGGTGCAGATCGTTCTACGTTTCTTCTGCCTGCCCTGAATCCAGCTTGTTCTTCCGCCCCTTTCTTTAGTCATTTTAAATGGAACCCCTAACATGAATTTTACGGTGGGCTAATGAACTTATTGTTCTGTATTTTTTGGCATTGGCATCATACATACTTTAAAAACATACATACATACTACATACAACATAAACATACATACAAACATGTAAAACATACATGGCACATAGACATAGAACATACAAACAATAATAGTACAATAACAGTTCAACAAACCCAAAAAAATACAGTTAAATTTTGCTTGTTGCTTTCTTTCTGCGCTTGGGTTCTGCTTCTGCGCTTTTTACAACTTTCTACTACTACTTTCTACCCAACAATACTACTTTTCTGCGCGCGCTGCGCTGCCAAATTTTTCGAGTGCTTTCCTGCCCTGCGCTGCCCGCGCGCTGAGATGATGATGAAGATGATGTGATACGTCCTGTCAACGATTTTATATTTTGCTGTTTTGATGTGATGGGAAAAATAAACCCCTTAAAAACAGAACATAAAGGTTTTACGTCACAAAGCCTTCCTTACCAAAAGACCCCAAACATGGTTTGGTTTTTCCGTTCACCATCGTGGGGAAAAAAACACTTTAAAAATTTTCCATTGCAAAAAACCACCGCCAATAAAAAAAAAAGCTGGTAACAAAAAGAGAACAAGCCCCCAACAAACACAGAAGTCATCCAAGATTCATCGAAACACCGAAACGTAAGGATTCCTTACCAAGACAAGATATTAAAAACCGGGATGCCTTAGGAAAAAGGGGAATTGCGGTGCCCGGACGCCCACCCCCTGGGAATGTCTTATTTAATTCCCCCAAAACATCACTTCAAACGCCTGGGAAGGTCCTCGGGTGCTGGAAAAAACTCAATTTGGGGAAATTGAAGAAAGACGGGCAACCCGAGGGGGCAAGGAAAATGGGAAATTTGGGGGGGGGGGGGGGGGGGGGGATGGAGGAAATTGGGTAAAGCAGAGATCGACTTTCCGCCCAGCAGGCCTATTTCCACCATACATTTGGGGATACACCGTTGCCGGTGCGCCTCCAGCCGGGGCGAATTGAGGTCATCTCACGGTCCCATGCACACTGTTCTAGTTATTGTTTGAGAGCTCTGCAAGAAAGCATGTTGAGAAAATTTTTGTGAAATAATCTTCTAGCAAAGGTTCCCAAGTTTTTTAAATTTTTCAAGTGTGATTCCTGGGAATACAACTAAAACCAACAAGAAAAAAAGTTTTTTAAGGATAATTAAGAGTAAACAAGCAAGATCCGCTTCGCCGGCGCCACACACACCACAACAACACACACACCACACAACACACACACACACACACAACACCCACACACACACAAAACCCAACCCCAACAAAGCACGCAAAAACACACACACACCCCACACACAAAACACACAAAACACACATTTAAAAAACCACCCCCACACACACACACACAAAACACACACACACACACACACACACACACACATACACCCATGATATTCCCGCTCATTTGTCATTCTTATTCCCCTCTAGCCTTTGTTTTACATGAACATGTGCTTTACATGTTTTTAAAGAAATCGACTTTTTTTCAAAAACATTTTTTTCGCTAAATCACTCAAACCCACCCTCTTTTATCCCCAAACCCCCCCCCCCCCCCCCCCCCCCCCCCCCACACCCCCCTTCATTCCACTTCCTAATCTGCACTTTCTCACCCTTTTTTTAACTTCAGCTATCATCATTTTATCTATCACTTCAAAACTGGGTGCTGAGTACCTGCAAATAGTTCTGTTTCTCTCACCCTCTCTCCTCTTTCCCCCCTCTCTCTCTCCCTCTCTCTCCCCTCTTTTCTCTCTCCTCTCTCCAATTTGGGTGGGGTTTGTGTGTGTTTTTGTGGTGTGGTGTGTGCGTGCGGCGTGCGTGGTGCGGCGTGTGTGTGTTGTGTGTGGTGTGGTGTGTGTGTGTGTGTGTGTGTGGGTGTGTGTGTGTGTGGTTTGTTTTTTTGTGTGTTGAACCTTGAAAAACACGCTCGCGCGGCAATCGTGAATGCCGACAACCAAGCCTTCAAACTTTTTTCCCGGGCCCGCTGCAAACACAAAAGAGCAGCGCCAAGATCACTCAAAGAAAGAAATCTTCAAGACCCGATTACATGTAAATTCACAACTTTTGCTCTTCACTTGGTATTCAAAAGCTATTTTTCCCCCCGGTTTTTGCCCCTCCTGGCGGCCCCTCCCAACCCCCTAACCGTTTCCCCTCCCCCCCCCCCCAATATCCGAACTGCCCCAACCCCCCCATGGCCGCCTTCGTTGTCCTCTTACGTAGTTTACCCTTCCTATTCTCGGGTTTCCCCCCTAATACTCCAAAACCCGCCAACAATTTTCCCCTACTTTTTATTTATTCTAGGTTTTTTTTGTTTTTGAATGTCTTAGACCAACACCCACACACACCAAGGGAGAGAGAGAGAGAGAGAGAGAGAGAGAGAGGAGAGAGAGGGGAGAGAGGGGAGAGAAAACAGACAAGGGCAACAGACGACAGACAGACAGACCCCGACAGAGAGAGAGAAGAGAGCGGGAAAGGGGGAAATATTCCACAGACTTTCATTTTCCCTCGGAGGATTTCTACTATAGGGGTAGGTCACCCCGTTGGACCCGGAAGCACCATGCGTACACAGATGCAAGCGTTAAAAGAAATGTAATTTGTAAGCCTTTTTACAACATGTGTGCACATAACCCTCAACAAAAACCCCAAGAGCGAGGAAAGAAGGAAAAGGAATAAGGTGTTGGAGGAGGTTGGGAAAAGAGGAGGAGGAGGAGTTTAAAGGGGGGAGGAGAGGAGTAGGAGGGGAGGGGGAGGTTGGGGAGGAGGGAAAGGAGGAGGAGGAAAAAAATTGGGGGGGTTTGGGGATGGGGTGAGGAGTGCTGTTTTTTGGGTTCTTAGCTTTTATTCTCTTGGCTTCTGCCTAAGTCCCCCCTGGGGCCCGTCTTCCCGTCCCCTCTGGTCTTCCCTCTCCTCTCCTTTCCCCTCTCCTCCCTCTTTTCTCTCCCTCTCTCTCCCCTCCCATTGGTCCCGGTCTGTCTGACTGTCCCGCTGCCTGTCGGTAGTCCTGGAAATGTCTTTTCTATCTGCCTTCTGCCCCGTGTTCTGTGTCTGTGTCCCCGTTTGTCCCGGCTGTCTGTCCCAACCGTCTTCTCACCTCTTTTCCCCCTGGGCCTGTCCTTTGTCTCTGTCCCCTCTCCCCCTCTCTCTCTCTTCCTCTCTTTCTCACTCCTCTCTCGAGAAAAAAAAAATGTTTTTTTTGCCTTTTTCCCTGTGAGACAATTTCTTTCGGGGTTTTCCGTAAGTCCATAGCTGGTCATTTAGGCCCCCCGTTTGGTGAAACTTTTGTTTTTTCCCTTAACTTTATTATTCCCAGAAAAGAACAATACCGGGAAAACAATTTTTTTAATTTTATTAACTTTTTCATTTTTAATAAATTCCTTGACCTGCATTAATGATAGCCCCCTTGACATGAAGATATTTTTTTCAATTGTCAATAAAAAACAGCATATTAAATGGAAAAATCAAAATGTTGCAATCCACAAAGCATTCTAAATTTACAATTCAAACTGGCAAAGCCCCAATAAAAAAAAAAATTTTCCCTTGATTCAAGGAAGACCTCACGAAAACAACTTTCTGTCTGGCCTGTCGACAAAACAGACAACAACAAAAACAGACAACAGAAAAAACAAAGACAGAGAGAGAGAGAGAGAGAAGAAAAGAGAGAGCTGGCTGGTTTATCGAAAAATTGATTGTTTTATTAAAGGGTTGGTTTTGGTTGGCTGTTTTGTGATTTAAATTTATTTTGATTGTTTATACCTATTACCAAGGGAAACAGATAAACAAAAAATTAAAGGGTTTCTTTTTCCATCCGTCCTTTGCTCCACAAATGGGCCTTAGCTGAAAAAATGCCCCTTTAACTAACCAGACAAAGAAACCCCAAACCCTTTTACAAAACTTGAGAGAGAAAAGAGAGAGAGAGGGGAGAGAGAGAAGAGAGAAGAGAGAGAAGAGAGAGATATTCGCGCTGTCGTTTGCCGGTTTTTTTTTGTTTTTTTTTTGTTTGTTTTAGAGGTGAAGGGTGAGCGGGGGAAAAAGGCCGGGGTGGTGGTGATGGCGGAAAAAAAAAACAAAAAATAAAAAATGGAGATTGGGGGAGAGAGCCTAAAGGGGGGGGAAGGGGAGGTGAAATTGCAATTTTGGGAGTAGGGGTTTTGTAGAGGTCTGGTGGAAGAAATGTTATATCCCCGTTTTTTTTGGGGTTGTTGTTGCTTGTTTGTTGTTGTTGTTTGGTTTTAATACGTTAATCAAAGTTTTTCGATGGCCAACGGGGAAAAAAGATTTGTTGTTTTTTTGGTTATCGTTAAACAAATTTTCGTTTGGCCAACGGGGAAAAAAAAATGTCTCCCATATAAAGGCTTTTTCGTCAAAAACCATATCACGTTTGTTTCCCTTTAATACACGTTTTACCTTCTGGTATTTCTTCTTTCCTTTTTCTTTTCTTTTCTTTCTTCTTCTTTTTTCCTTCCTTCTTCTTCTTCCTATCTTCTTTTTCTTTTTCTTTTCCTTTTTCTCTTCGTTTTTTTCTTCTTCTTCCTACCCTTCTTTTTTTTCTTCTTTCTTACTAGAACATGATTACAAGAAATAACCCCCCCCATAATTGCAGCTCACAAAAACGAAAAGTGAAAGAACAAAGAAAATCAGGGAGAAAAAACCCAAAATTTGAACAGAGACGGGTTTGCTATGACCTCAACCCCCTTTACAACGTGTGCTGAACACCTATCCCCCTCCACCATTTGGAGACAACTCAGAGAACCACCAACACCCACCACAGCAACCAGTCAGTCGGGGCGAGAAGACCAGCGTAGCTGGCCAAAATTTCCAAATGGTAAAATTTTTTTTATAAAATCTTGATTTCCCAAAAAACACAGAAACATGACAACCCCAAGTCGTAAAGTGTCCCTTTTCCCAAATACTACGCCGACCCGGGGAAGATATTGAAATTTCCCCTTCTGCTGTAATTGTTTTAAGTTGGAGAACCGTCTTAAATTTAAAAAAAATTCCCTTTTCCGACAAAAACCAACTCCATTCGTTTTGGTATTTACGTTTTTTGGAACACTTTTTGTGGTTTGACTGAAATGACAGATTCATGCTTTTTAAATTTTTTTTTTTACAATTTCTACTGTTACTTATTTAATCATATGGGTTTACTTTGTGGGTTTTCCCATTTTTCTTTTTTTGTTTTGTTTTTTTTTTTTTCAAAAGTGTCAGAGAGAAAACAAAAAGAAGAAGAGGAGCAACCTTCAACAGATGGCACTTTTTAAAAACCAACATTTCCAAAGTTCACAACCCGGGGCCCCCAACCGCTTCTAAACCTGCACAAAATGCAAAATTTTAGCAGTGGGACAGCATGCGGGAGTGATAAAAATGACAATATTTCTATCCGGAATTTTTAACCAACCCTTAGCGGAAAAAAACTGAACAAATAAAAAATAAATAAACGTCCAAAAAGGAAAAATTTCAATGGTACATTCCATTAGTTGGGTTTAAAACCTTCACAATCTAGCTCTCCCTTCCTATCAAGACCCAGCCCCCACAAGCTTGTTTATAATCCAGATGAAACCCTTTTAAAAGAGCTTGGGGGACGTAATTTTCCATTGATTTTCCTCAAACCCCGGGTTTTGGAACCTTCATTCTTCACAGTCCGACATTAAAAAAAAAAGCGGAAAAGGGGGGGTGTCAAGTTTTTTAAACATCGAAGCAAAACCGGGGGCAAACACTTGGGGAAAAAGAGGAAATGGGGTATCTCCCCCTGCATCATTGTCCCCGAAAACCGGAAGACAGCAAGAATTGGGATTCAATAGTAAAGCATGTTTTTTAATGAAAAGATAAAAAAATCGGGTATTCTTAATCCTTCTACCAAAAAAGAGGAGGTTTTAGGTTTTTTGGGGGTTTTTTTTTTTGTTTGTTTTTTTTGTTAGTTTTTTGTTTTTTTTTTTTTCCCTGGGTTAACAGGATTTTAACACAATCAACCAAACTTAAATTTTTTTATCACCTTGAACATTTATTCCAATCATTTGACATGTATATATATAAATTAAATTAAATAATATAAAAAAAATTGTTTGTGGGTGTTGTGGTGTTGTGTTTGTGTGGTGTGTTTGTACAAATAATAGAGGGGCGATAAAACATAAATAATTGATAATTTTTGGTAATCGAGCCTCCCCGCATCTATTTTATTATTAAGTCGTTTTTCCCCCCTGCTTGATTCACCGTTTGAAAATGTTCCCTACTGTTTTTTGAGTGTGTATGCTCTTAGCATGTTTAGTAATAACAAAGATTTACATATATTTGGTGTGCCTGAGCGGCAAGATTTGTTTTTTTTGTCGTGAAAATCTCTTTGTCTTTGTTAAACAAGTAAAAATTGGGGAGGGGGAAGAGAAAAGAAAAACCGTGAATGAGAATTTCAACACAAAAGAAAACAATACCTGCCTTTACAAAAACTTTCTTTTCATGAACAATAAAAGCAGTTTTCAATTCTTTTTTATTCTTCACCACCAAGGGTTCAAAAACGGAACCAACGGCACCCCTAAGCAGCCAGAGAAGGGTAAAACGAAAAACGGACTGAATTTGTGTTGTAAGGAAACAAGTTGCTGAAAAAATGAAATCATTGTAATACAGTATAAAGTAGGGGGAAATCTTGAGCCGGGTTTTTGTGGATTTCATTTAAGGATGAAAGGAGGTCAAAAGGTGTTAACATCAATGGGTCACCCCCAAACCGTTCAATAACCCAAGCGTTTTTCACAAAGAAAGAATTAAAAAAAAAAGAAAAACAAATAAATACAGAAGATGACAAAATAATTTGAAGATAAACTTTTAAAAAAAAGATAAAGAAAATAATTAATAATGAAGATGATGATAATAAAAATAAACGTAATAAACAAAGTGAGTTAAATATAAACGGTGATCAAAGGACCCTTATGATAAAAAATAAAAAATCCATATGGTTAAATGAAACACGATCCCCAACCTTTGATCTCCCCCAACCACTTCTTGGAAAACAATCCCCCCCCTACCCCCCCCCCTCTCTCTCTCTCTCTCTCTCCTCTCCCTCTCTCCCTCTCCTCCTCGAAAAATAACAAAATGGTTAGAAATTCAACTGTTTTCGGGCATTACAGGGGCAAGTTTTTGCCATACTATGTCGGGACCGATGAAATTTGACGTTTTTGCACTGTTTTCCAAAAGCGGTTGGCAAATCAAGGCTTGACTGTTTTTTTCCCCAACAGAAACATGTCGTCAGGAACGACCTGAAGAGGAGGGGGAAGAGGGTGGAAAATGAGGTGGTGTTGGCGTGCAAATTTTATGTGGTTTTAGTTTCACATCAAAAACAAAACCAACACACACACCAACACTCTCCCCTCTCTCTCTCCTCCCTTCTCCTCTCTCTCTCTGTGCCCTTGCAGTCTGGCCCCTTTTTTTTACTTATACCAATTCCAATTCTCTGATTCTCCCTAATTTTGCATGGCGACTCATTAAAAATGCGGCACATCAAAACAAAACATTTTTTTTTTTTTTCTTGTTAAAAACGCACGAAACGTATTTTAAAGGGGAATCAAATTTAAGAAGCTGTAAAACACTAAACTTACTGTCACCGGAAAAGCAAAGTTGGGTGAGCGTTAAACTGAATTTTTGCATTTGTCCCTTGCTAATTTCAGGCTCCAATTTGAAAGAAACTCGTGGAGGGGCCCTTGCAGCAAGAGTCCCAGAAGAAAACCCCCTTCAAGCAAGTTTTTTCGGCCCTTATCTCCTGACACTCTGGGGGGTTGGGCCACACCCGTTTCAAAGACCCGGATGTCCCTCTGCTTCCCCCCCCCCTTTTTTTTTCCCCTCTTGGGACGAACCATGGCGGGGGTTTTTGAACCCATGACCCTCCCGGACATGCTCATTTTCCCCCTTAATGATCCCCGCTTTAACCACAGAAGCCACAGACACCTGAAATTTGTGGAGGGAAATAACCCTTAAAAAAAGTTCAAATTTAGTTCCTCCTTGACCAATCCAGCTTGAACACCTCTCTTCCGCCCTTTTGCCATTGCATTCCAGGGGCTCTTTGGTTTTTTCCTTCCCTGGGAACTGAAGCTGTTTCATGAGGCCCGTATCAGACGTTCCTACAAACCCCCTATCTCCAATTTCTCAGTGAGGACTTTGACCTGATACCTTCTCTCCTCAGGCTGTTTGCCAGATCAGCATAAATTTTCAGTCTTGTAGATTTTTAGTGCCCCATTCTGTTTCTCATATGGCACCGGGGAGGGTCGATCATATCACTGCCCTTTTTGACTTAGAGGGACTAAATAATTCTGGTCTCATGCCACCTTTGCTGAAGATTCCCTGGGTGACTCTTCCATTCCCGGAGGTCTGCATGCACTCCCCCGTTTATCTGCCCCTCCACAGAAATCTTTCCTGGCATTTTTCGATGGCACGTTTTTTCTTTGGCCATGATTTGCGCCTTTCCGCCGTTAAGAATGGGAGCGGGTGCTTTTGGAGTCCTGAATTTTCCCTTTTGTGGTGTTGGTAAAGCCCAGACTACTTGGGACAATTTCTTTGAGCACTTGGTTTGTTTCCTCCATGGTTACCTTCCTTTAGCCATGGGCTACTTTACATGAAGGGTTTTGGACATGACCACTGTTTTTTTTCATGGCAGAGGGGGCATGGCCCGGATCGTCTGTTTTCCCCCACTTCACAGGTTTTTCATTGAGGCAAAAGGTCATATTCAGAACTTTAAAAGAAGCTGATCCTGGAGGGGCCCCTGGCCAAATGCATTCCAAGTGAGACTTCTTTTAGTGCAAAATCTCCCCGTTGTCCAATTGCCCTTGCTTGCTCGGGGGACCTTTTTGGAGTCTTTTTTGGTTTTTTCTTCTTTTCTCATCTCCTAACAACATGTCTCTTTTGGCTTTTTTTCCTTTTGGCCTTTTGACCACCATTCAGTTTTGGTCACCCCCAGTCCCTGTCTGGTGTCGTGGTGTCCGTTTTTCTCTGATCTTGAGACTTTCTTTTGCAGAATCCATCGCCTCTTGAACTTTCCATTTTCTGCCTGTCTTCAGCTGGGGTTTAAAAATTGCTTCTACCCCCCTTGTCTCCTTAGTCCTCCAGCATGCTTTGAAGTCTTATCTTCCCTGCTTTTATTCCTCCAATGGTTTTCAGGGGTAGTTTAGCTTTGCTTGGCGACAGTACAGCGCTTTTTTCAGTCCAGACCAGGGGGGGACCCAAGCCATTCCTTGTGAACTTGTTGATTTTGGCTTCCAATGCCTCCACTATGCGGTGCAATTTCGTAAATCATCAAAAGGCCATAGCAGCTTTGGTACCCGCATGAACTGCAAACACCAGACCTTGTATTTCCCAAAGGGCCCACACTGGTCAATGGTCCCCAAGCCTTCCTCCCCATCGCTTGTTTTTTTTGCTCTTTGTGGGGTCTTTCAGCGTATCATCATACCATCTTCCAAGGCCCTTGACTGGTTCTTCTGAAACCCGTTGGAATGGCCTGGTTGGAACACTGAAACCACAGCCCCGCCACTTTTCCTTTCCTCAGTGAGAGACTCCGTGATTTCTTTGGCTTGAACTTCATTCTGGATGAGCCAACTAAGTCGCCCCACCTCTCCAGCACTTGATGTCCCGTCTTTCCTTGATGAAATCACTGTATTGGTCATCCAAAAGCCTTGGTAGAATCTTGTTATCCATCGCCAAGGTCTTTTTTGTCTCGCTTTTTTGTTGCTGCTTTCAAGATGATTTCCATTGCCAGCACGAAAAGTATTGGGGAAATTGCACAGCCCATTGAAAAATACCCCTTCCAAGTTGATCCAGTCTGTTGTGTACCCCTTGGTAAGAACCGCCTTGAGAAGCCATTGAAGTACTTCTTGAGCATGTCGCAGATGTTCTTTGGCACATGGAAAATCTAAAAGGGCCCCCCAACGTATCATCTCATGGGCACAGATCCCATAAGCGTTTTGCCAAACAAAGCCACACTAAAAATCCAGGTCCCTTTTCTTTTTTGCTTTTTGGATTGCGTCCCAGATCATTTGTGCGTGTTCAAACAGCCCGCCACGCCGGGATGCCACCTTTCTGGACTGACACCCTCCAAGTACTTGTTTTCCATCAGGTACTTGGTCCACCTGCTTTCCATGACAAGAAGAAAATTTTCCCTTCGACGTTTTCCCGTAGTATAAAGGCCGAACTGGCAAAAGTCACTTGAGTTTTGCTCAATTTGGGGATGTTAAAACACCATCCCCGTCACCACGCCGCTGATCTTCTTTTTTCCTCCAAAGCCGATACAGCAGCCTTGAGCCAAATCCAGCACCTTGGACATTTTTGGTAAAGCTGGTAAGGTATTCCGTTTTGGGCCCAGGTGAATGATTTGGCTCTGGCTTTGTCGACCACCCCTTTTGATTTCCGCCAACGTTAGGCTTGCCATTGAACTGTTCCACAGGTTGGTTGGCCCCA
>CM065733.1:378485-430985 GCA_033310375.1 Conus canariensis
CCCCCCCCCCCCCCCCCCCCCCCCCTCCCTCCCCCCCCCCCCCCCCCCCCTCCCCCCCCTCCCCCCCCCCCCTCTCCTCCCTCCCCCCCCTCCCCCCCCCCTCTCCCCCCCTCCCCCTCCTTCCCCCCCCCCCCCCCCCCCCCCCCCCTCCCCCCCCCCCCCCCCCTCCCCCCCCTCTCCCCCCCCTCCCCCCCCCCCCCCCCCCCCCCCCCCCCCCCTCCCTCCCCCCCCCCCCCCCCCCCCCCCCCCCCTCCCCTCCCCCCCCCCCCCTCCCCCCCCTCTCTCCCTCCCCCCCCCCCTCCTCCCCCCCCCCCTCCCCCCTCCTCCCCCCTCCCCCCCTCCTCCTCCCCCCCCCCCCTCCCCCCCCCCCCCCCTCCCCCTCCCCCCCCCCCCCCCCCCCCCCCCCCCCCCCCCCCCTCCCCCTCCCCCCCCCCCCTCCCCCCCCCTCCCCCCCCCCCCCCTCTCCCCCCCCCCCCCCCCCCCCCCCTCCTCCCCCCCCCTCCCCCCCCCCCCTCCCCCCCCCCCCCCCCCCCCCCTCTCCCGCCCCTCCCCCTCCCCTCTCCCCCCTCTCTCTCCCCTCTCGTCTCTCTCCCCCTCCTCCCTCCTCCCCCCCCCCCCCCTTCCCCCCCCCCCTCCCCTCCTCCTCGCACCCCCCCCCCCCCCCCCTCTCACCTCCCCCCCCCCCCCCCCCCCCTTCTCCCCCTCCCCCCCCCCCTCCCCCCCCCCCTCCCCTCCCCCCCCCCCCCCCCCCCCCTCCCCTCCCTCCCCCCCCCCCTCCCTCCCCTCCTCCCCCCCCTCCCCCCCCCCCCTCCCCCCCCCCCCCCCCCCCCTCCTCCCCCCCCTCCCCCCCCCTCCCCTCCCCTCTCCCCCCTCCCCCCCCTCCCCCTCCCTCCTCCCCCCCCCCCTCCCTCCTCCCCCCCTCCCCCCCCCCCCCCCCCCCCCCCCTCTCCTCCCCTCCCCCCCCCCTCCCCCCTCCCCCCCCCCCCCCCCTCTCCCCCCTCCCCCCCCTCCCCACCCCCCCCCCCCCCCCCCCCCCTCCCCCCCCCCCCTCCCCCCCTCCCCCCCCCCCCCCCCCCCCCCCTCCCCCTCTCCCCCCCTCCCCCCCCCCCCCCCCCCCCCCCCCCCCCCCCCCCCCTCCCTCCCTTCCCCTCCCCCCCCCCCCCCCCCCCCCCCCCCCCCCTCCTCCCCCCCCCCCTCACCCCCCCCCCCCTCCCCCCCCCCTCCCCCCCCCCCCCCCCTCCCTCCCCCCCTCCCCTCCCCTCCCCCCCTCCTCCCCCCCCCTCCCTCCTCCCTCTCCCCTCCCCCCCCCCCTCCTCTCCCTCCCTCCCTCCCCCCCCCTCGCCCCTCCCTCCCCTCCCTCCTCCCCACCTCCCCCTCTCCCCTCCTCCCCCTCCTCCCTCTCCCCTCCCCCCCCCCCCCTCCTTCCTCTCCCTCCCTCCCCCCCCTCCTCCCCTCCCCCCTCCCCCCCTCCTTCCTCCCCCCTCTCTCCCTCCCTTCTCCTCCCCTCCCCCCCCCCCCTCCCTCCCTCTTCCCTCCCCCTCTCCACTCCCCTCCCTCCCCCTCCCCCCTCCCCCTCCTCCCCCTTTTCCCGCTCCCTCTCCTCTCTCTCTCCCTCCCCCCCTCCTCCCCTCCCCCTCTCCTCCTCTCCCTCCCCGCCCTCCTCCCTTCCCTCCCCTCCTCCCCTCCTCCCTCTCCTCCCCTCCCCCCTCCCCTCCTCCCCCCCTCCTCCTCTCCCCCTCCCCTCCTCCCTCTCTCCCCCCTCTCCCTCTCCCCTCTCCCCCCCCTCTCCTCCCCCCCCCCCCCCCCTCTCCC
Source organism: Conus canariensis (assembly GCA_033310375.1). Lineage (NCBI taxonomy): Eukaryota > Metazoa > Mollusca > Gastropoda > Neogastropoda > Conidae > Conus > Conus canariensis. Next base: position 380,298 of record CM065733.1, read on the forward strand.
CCCCCCCCCCCCCTCCTCCTCCCCCCTTTCCCCTCCCCCCCTCCCCTCCTCCCTCCCTCCTCTCCCCCCCTCCTCCTCCCCCCCTCCTCCCCCCTCCCTCCTCTCCCCCCCCCCCCTCCCTCCCTCCTCCCCCCCCCTCCTCTCCCCCCCCCTCCTTCCTCTTCCCCCCCCCCCCCCTCCCCTCCCTCCTCCTTCCCCCCCCCCCCCCTCCCCTCCTCCCCCTCCCCCCCTCCCTCCCTCCCCCCCCCCCCTCCCTCCCCCCCCCCCCCCCCCCCCCCCCCTCTCCCTCCCCCTCCCTCTCTCCCCCCCCTCCCCCCCCTCCCCCTTCCACTCCTCTCCCCCTCCCCCTCCTCCCTCCTCCCTCCCCCCCCCCCCTCCCCTCCCCTCCCCCTTCTCCTCCCCCCCTCCCCCCCCCCCCCCCCTCCCCCCCCCCTCCCCCCCCCCCTCCCACACACACACACACTCACACTCACAAAGAGTCTATAAACAATACTTGCTGACTGCGCAGGTATTCATACTTCTATTTACCCCCCCCCCCTCCCCCTTCTCTTTTTCTCTTTAGAATGAAAATACTATACATATACTCCAAGGGATAATACACACACACAAAAATGAATAATAACAAAAATAATTATAATAGTAAATAATAATAATGAGATGATGATGATGATGATAAAAATAATGATAAAATTTGAATAATAATAATAATAATAATAATATAGATGAATGATGATATGATGATATGATAACACACAACAAAGACGTGTCACAATGGAAAAAAAAAATATAATTTACTCTTTGATGTAGGATTCTCAAAACAAACCCCACGCTTGGCCTTGGGCCTGGCTCCATCTTGTTTTCTTTTTTCCTCTTATTTTTTTTTTTTTTTTTTTTTTAAACTTTTTTTTTTGCCTTCACCAAGTATTCGCGAAAGTCGGCTTAGTAGTTGCTTGCATAATCCGCTGACAGACGAACAAACAAACAGACGTAGAGAGAGATTATTGCTGACTCAACACGAAAGGGCACACATGGGGGAGCGGAGACCTCTGCCAACGTGAAAGCATTCCACTAAAGAATCCATCAAACGAATGAATAAAATGCATAAATAAATGCATAAATGTTAGAAATACATACGGAAATGAATAATTATAATGATCATAACAATGAATAAATACAAGGAAGAGAAACATATGGAAAGAAAGAATAAAGGGGGAAAACTTGTAATACAACTGTCGGGGGAAAACAAATCCGAATTCGTGCACTGTCACAACCATGATACTGTAAACACGTTTTCATGTGTGTGTGTGGTGTGTGATGTGTGTGTGTGAGTGTGTGTGTATGTGTGTGTGTGGTGGTGTGTGTGTTAGGTATCCTAGCTAAGATGACATTTTTTTCACCGCCGTCGTGATACAGTATTTCAGTTCATTTCAGTGCAGTTTCAGTTTTCAGTTTCAGTTCAGTTTCAGTGCAGTTCAGTGTCACCAAGGAGGCGTCACTCCTACTGCGTGCGGACTAGTCCATATACGCTACAACCATATCCGCATAAGTTTTGAGACCGACACTACGCATGATTTGAAGCTGATAGGATAACTGAATTAACAACGAAGATGACACAATTGAAGAAGAGGGTCCTCGTGGCTACGACTCAGCGGATGTCTGACCTACGCATTAGCCCAACGCGCTGGTCAGACCTTGAGTGCCTAAATAACCATTTATCTTTTGTGTGGGAGGGTGTGTGTGTGTGTGTGGATGTACACGTGTGTGCATATGGTGTGGGCATGAATGGGCCCATGTGTGTACGTGGCGCATGTGTGTGTGTGTTGTGCGTGGTGTGTGGTGTGTGTGTGTGTGAGGTGTGTGTGTGTGTGTGTGTGTGTTGTGTGTTTGTGTGTGTGTTGTGTTGTGTGTGTGTGTGTGTGTGTGTGTGTACATCAAGACAGAAAGTTGGGAAATTCCGAAATCGCATTGATGGTAAAGAATGATACGCCGATTGGCTTTAATTGTTACATATTCATTGGTATGAGTGACGATAAACATCGATGACATAACAAAAATATAAAAAATCTCTCTCTCTCTCTCTCTCTCCCTCTCACTCTCATCTCTCTCTCTCTCTCTGCTGTGCGTGCGTGCGTGCCTGCGTGTCTGCGTGCGAGTATGTGTGTGTTCCAAATTGTGTACGTACTTTGTCCATATTCATCTTCACTGATCTGGTTTTTATATACAAGCTAATTGTTGTACGTTGTGGAACATTTCAATATGCTCCTCCAGCACCCCCCCCCCACCCACACCACTCCACCCATCCATACCCCCAACCCCCACCCCACTCTCTTCTTCTCCTTCCTTGTTATGATTTTATCTTTAATTTTTTGTTTGTTCTATTATTGTTTTTCATGCTCTTCTATTTTTGCATTTGATGTCTACTGAGATTGCATGACCCGCTTTTTTTTTTTTTTTTTTTTGCTTGTTTGCATTCTTACATTATTTCATTTCACTCCAGTTGTAGTCCCTACTCAGTGCGAAAGGACCTGGAATGTTAAAAAAAAGCGCATCATCTTATCTATTATCCTCGTAAATAAAAAGAATTCTGTCTGCTCTCTCTCTCTCTCACTCCTCCTCGTCTCTCTCTCTCTCTCGTCTTCTCCTATCTATCTCGACTCCTCTTCTCTCACTCTCTCTCTCCGCATAAGTTTTTGTCAAAAGGAAGGAACCAAAAGGTGAAACAACACACAAAAACGTATTATAGGACAAGTAACTTGCCGCCTTTAAGTGCAAGGAAACTATTTTGAGTTTTGCCGTGTGTGTGTGTGTGTGTGTGTGTGTGTGTGTGTGTGTGTGTGTGTGTGTGTGAGTGTGTCGCGCGTGCATATATGTGTGCCTGACCATGCTCTCTGCCTGCTAGCTATGCTTGTGTGTGTGTGTGTGTGTGTGTGTGTGTGTGTGTGTGTGTGTGTGTGTGTGTGTGTTGTGTGTGGTGAGTGTGTGAAAAAGAAAACAAAAAAAAGAAAGAAAAAAAAACAAGAAGAAAATCGAAAAATCCATCTCATTTTCGTGCTGATCAGCAGTGAAGGTTTGGAATCATAAGGCAGAACCAAGGACGTTCCGGATGAAAAATTGAAAATCGCCATTGCGCAAACATTGCTGAACAAACCAGCAAGACTATCGAATCAACTGGACATGCCTGGTAGGGAAAAAAAATTGGGCGTAAACTCCACAGACCAAAGCTATTGAATTTCAGTTTGAATTCCTCCAATTATTCATAAGATGTCCACTAAACTCGTTACAGTCAGGTTACTTTTTGAACTTATAAACAATGTACCATGTCATACTTTTTTTTTTTTTTTTTTTTTTTTTTTTTTTTTGAATGGCAAAATTTCTGACGACTAATTCCCTATTCACCCCGTCTGAAACAAGGGAAGTAATTTGTATATCCATTCAGCCAACCGTTACGTTCCTTTGGAGAGGGAACGATATCACGAATGAAAAGAACAGAAGAGCGGGTCAATAAACGCTCGGCTCGGCAGAAGTCTGCGTTTCTGACTGGAGCCTTTTCCCCATTCCATCGACGAATAAGAAAAGTGGATGAGTATATGGTGTGGGAAAATGCCGCTAAATGAGAGTGGTGACAACTGTCGGGCATTTAGGGGGAGAGGGGGGGGGGGGGGGTTCAAGGACGTTTGTTTTATTGCCTGTTTCTTTGGTTGATTCCTAGAACTTGCAATACAGTGTCACTAAGGTGATGAACAGATGTGTGTGTGGTGTGGTGTGTGTGTGTGTGTGTGTGTGTGTGTGATGTGTGTGAGTGGTGTTTGGTGTGCGTGGGGCGCGCGCGCGCACGCCATTCCCTCTCTCTCTCTCGATCTCTCACTCTCATAATTTTTCACTGGTCCATAAATGATATTGAAGCAGGAGAATACGTGCACCCCCTCCCCCCCCCCCCCCCACACTACAGACAAACACACCACCACACCACACCACTAACACACACACACACACACGCGCGCGCGCGCGCGCGCGCACACACACACACACCCCACCACCCAACACACACACAACACACACACACACACACACACACGCACGCACGCCACGCAACAGCGACGCACACACACACACACACACACACCGCACTCACACACACACACACACACACACACCACTACACACACACACACACAAACACACTCATATACACACACACCAACACACAACACACACACACACACACACACGAAAAACCAAGAATGTTATGGTTACGATGAGCTCGTCCACGCCATACGGCCCACATATCGTGCGTAACTCGTTGCAGAGAATGCAAGGAACATTCCCCGGCCACTTTTATGTCAACGTTGGCGCCCGTGACATACAAATGCACGTCTTCCGTGACCCCCCTGGCTTCCCTGTCACCCACAGCCGTTTATTTCGCTACCTTCCAACACAACAACACCTCCCACCCCCACCCCCCTTCCCCCAACCCTCCATCCCCCGTCCGCCATCTATACATCGCCACAGCCACGCTCTTTTCGTTCTCTGGTGTCAGCCGACGCAGAGATATAATTTGCCTTATAAGTTTTTACTGGGGGGAAAATATAGAAGGATGTGTAGGGACAGGATTCGACGCAGCAGAAGGCAATGAAAGGGTAACAACTATGACTGTGTTTCTTCCTCTGTGTGAAAACGTGTAGACCTAGAGAAGGACCACTTAGAACAAAGAAAGGAAGAAACAAACAAAGAATCCGAAGACCCACCACTACAGGTTTGTGGATCCTCTGTCAATCTTTTTAGTCCGAATACGAACTAAGATGGGAGCACACAGAGACACACAGACACACAGATACACTGGACACACACAGACAGACATCCACATAAGACACACAACACACGACACACACACCCACACACACACACACAGCACACACACACACGCCACGCGCGCGCAGCCCCCCCCCCCACCTCCCCTCCCCTCCCACCCCCCTCCCCTACAGAGAGGAGAGAGAGAGAGAAGAGATTTCAACATCAAGTCGTTCTGTGACAATGTGTCCGGTTTGATCGTCTAAAGGATACAGGACTTTGCAGTTACGACTACATTCTTTCTGTACTTAGAAACCCGTAAGAAATTGGTAGGATTTTACGCAGCCAACCCCGTTTCCTCTTCAAGAATTGGTCAACCCCCAAAGCGTTTGCCAGCCTGAAAAAAAAATATAAAAAGAAAAAAAGAAAACAATATTTAAAAAGTTCAACAAAAAATAAAAATAAAAAAATATGAAGTTTATCTCTCTTTGAACAGAGCGTGAAAATCCGTCGAGACCTTCGAAACATTGCATTTTGTCTTCGTCTTCTTCTCTTCTTTCAGTAAGATGAAAAATAGAAGCCACGTAAAACCCATGAGATAATGACAAAATTTCGGTTCTTCTTCTTCTTCTTTCTCTTCTTTCTTCTTCTTCTGTGTTTGGTTTGTTTGTTTGTTTATGTTCCAAGGAATCAGTCCCTAAACAGCGTTTCTAGGGTTATTTACTGTAAGGACCACATGCACATGCCTAGAAGTGTTTTCATGAGATCCTAATACAATGAATAAGTCAGTGTACATACTGCTGAGAAGCATCAGAACCTCGTGATATTGGCCATTTCAGCAAAGTAAAAGCTAGGCTGCTGCATAAGAACAGTAGCCGGAGCGCATCTCCTAGGAATAGCAGCCGGCAATGTCCCAACCACACAAAATCAATATCACTTTGATCTCCAGCCATTTTTTCTTTTTTTTCTTTTTATTATTATCATTTAAATTTATTCCTCTTTTTTTTATTATTATTCTCCTGTGAGGTTCATCACGCGATGTAGTTCTAATTCCCCACTGAAGTGTTTGATCGCCAGAAGAGTGGCGTGAGGAAGTGATTAGGACGGAGGAAGCGGAGAGCCCTCAGTTCAATGCTCTAAAGGTGTATTGGTATTGTTTTAAACATGTTTGAAAAATCAAAGAAAAGTGTGCCGCGCGCGCGCGAGGGTGTGTGTGTGGTGTGTGTGTGGGCGTTTGTGTGTGTGCGTGCGTGCGTGCGTACGTGCCTGCGTGACTGCGTGCGTGCGTGTAATGTGTGCGCACGCCGCGCGTTGCATTGTGTGTGTGTGTGTGAGTCGCGCGCGCTCGCGCGAGCGAGCGTACGAGTGTATATGCGAGTATGTTGCGTGCACGCGCTTGCGAAAGAGAGAACGTACGTACGTACGTGTGTGTGTGTGAGTGTGAGTGTGTGCCGTTGCGTGTTGTGTGTGTTGTGGTGTGAGTGTGTTTGATTTTTTTTTCTTCTTTTTTTAATTGAATGGCAAAATTTCACACACACACACACACACACACACCCACACACCACACACTCTCTCTCTCTCTCTCTCTCTCTCTCTCTCTCTCTCATAGTACCACCCCGTCCTCCCCCACCCCCACGCGCCTGCCACACACACACAACACACACCACCACACACAACACAGAGCTCATTCCGACACTTCTCAAGTTCCCGGCCTCCACAGTCCCGTCTCCGGCAATCCACAGGAAGCAAATCGATGTCGAGTCTTCACGGAGCAAATCCTCCAGAGGAAAACCCGGTTGCAGTTTCCTCTGCAGAGGTGCTAAGGGGTGCCTGATTCAATAAAGCAGGGCATCATCAACTAAGCCCTGTACTGACGACAATCATTTCTTGACGTGGGAACCAGCATGAGTGAGCGCTCCCCTCTGGAGGGAAGCTCAGTCCCCCAAATCGACAGAGCGTTAACTACTTGCCAAGAACGAACAACTCTGACACATCCAACGACAATCGGATGCACTTGCCAAGAACACAACTCTGACGCATCCAACGACTGTCCGATATGCAATCGCCAAGAACGGCAACTCTGACTTCATCCAAACGACAGTCCATGAACCAGTATCAGGAACGACAACTCTGACATATCCAACGACACACCATATGCACTTTCCATGACCAACAACTCACACCTCATACGACTGTTCAATTTTCCCTTGCCAAGAAACGCAAACTATGACTCAGCCAACGTACAGGCCTTTTCCAGTAGCCAAGAACGACTACTCTGACACATCCAACGACAGACCGTAGTGCACTCGCCCAAGAACGACAACTCTGACGCATCCTAAGACTTCCATTCCACTTGCCAAGAACGCCAACTCTTGAAACATCCAACGACAGTCCATATGCAAAATGCCAAGACTGCCAACTCTGACACGTCCAAAACATAATTGCACTTGCAAAGAACGACAACTCTACAAATCCATCGACAGTCAACGCGCACCCAACGACAGCCATATGCACTTTGCCAATAACGGCAACTCTGACACATCAGACGACAGTCCTTGTGCAACTTGCCAAGAACAACAACACTCTAACACACACCCAACAGTCCATATGCGCTTGCAAAGAACGACAACTCTGACACATCAGACGAGCAGTCCATATCACTTGCCAAGAACGCAAATCGGACACGTACTAGTGCCAAGCATGGAGGTGGAGAAGAAATCGAATCTGAAGACACCACAAATGAAGGCCAAGAACGACCACAAATGTAACAAATGTACAAGATAAGCAAAACGGATTAGAGTATATCAAAAACAAGGGCTAATGGTTCCAATTTTGGGTAGCAGAGCGATGAAACAGGCTACATGCTCTACGCTTCCTCCCACAATATATCCGGGTGTAAACCAGGCCCGAAGGTTACAGACACCTGGTGGTGGTGGTCATCTGAAATGAGAGCGACCTCCTGTCGAGACGCATCCATTAAATCAGTGAAACACAGCCTGAGCGGTTAAGTCTCTTGAGGCCCTTAAAACACTCACTATGAAAAAAAAAAAAAAAAAAAAAAAAACTTCTGATGACGGTGAAAAAATATTAAGCGTGTACGAAATACATCCCATCTAAAGGAAATCGAACCCTAGACCTCACCGCCTGTCATCCCAACATTTCCATACTGACCCACGGCTGATAAGCCTCCCCCCCCCCACTCTCCTCTCCATCATCTCTCTCTCTCTCTCTCTCTCTCCTCTCGGTCTCTCAGTCATGGTCTGTCTGTCTGTCTGTCTGTCTCACCTCTCACCTCTCTCTCTCGCTCTCTCTCACACACACACACACACACACGCACACAACACACACCACACACACAACGCACGCACGCACCCCACACACACACACACACACACATAGATCCCTATTTTCAAGCGATCGAAAACTGATCTTCGTCCGAAACATGTCAAGAGAGCTCAGAGCCGTGTTCAACCGCTATAAACCGTACCACGCCCAAAAACATTTACAGGGGAAGTTGTAAGTGTTTCCAGCAGGGGGCTTCCTTCAGAACCCAATAGGATTACCTCCCTTTGAAAGGCTTCTGTCCTGTCAATATTGAGGTCGGATTCGCAAAGACAATAAAAATGTCAAGCTCTGTGTTTCTTTGGCATTTGCAGGAACATTATTGTGTTTCTGATTTATATTCACGTTTATCCCAGTGATTGTAAAGAAAATCCGGCCGCCGATAAATCAATTTTGAAGGCAAATGAGCGTTTGTGGCTTCCTGCCAGTTATCTCTGGCGTCTCTCTCTCTCTCTCTCTCTCTCTCTCTCTCTCAATCTCTCTCTCTCTCTCTCTCTCAAACACCCAGTCTGTTCCGGTTAATGAAGCTACACAAAAAAGGCCTTCAGACTCTTCAAAATCATTATATATATATATATCTATATATATATATAAATATATATGTGTGTGTGTGTGTGTGGTGTGTGTGCGTGTGTGTGTGTGTGTGTGTTTGTGTGTGTAGAGTGTACAATTAAATTGTTAATAACTAATCTATCAATCAATCTATTGTTTATTTTTCTTATTTATCTACTTTGTTTTTAATACCTGACTATTTATTTCCTTTATCTTTCATTCGTTTATTTATTTATTTATCTATTTGATTATCTTTTTGTTCCGTTTTCTTTCAAGTAAAGTGCACAAGTGGGGTGAAACTAAACGCAGCACACACACACACACACACACACACACACACATCACACACACACCACACACACACAAACTGAGCTGAAATACAAAACCAGTCCGGTTAGAAAGTTTCGCTAAACACAGAAAGAACCAACAATCCTCCTCATCCTCCTAACGCAGACTACAGAGAGAAGAAAGCTGAAGTGTTTGTCTAGCTGAAAACCCGCAAGAAGTGTGTTTACCCAGTCAATGATGGTGTGAAGCTTGACCACTGCGCCAGTCCTTATCAGCAAACAGTGTGCAATCTCTCTCTCTCTCTCTCGGCGGTCTCCGTCTCCTCTCTCTCCCTCCTCTCTCCGATCTTCTCTGTACAAAGCTCGTGCTCGGCGTTTTTTCGTGAGTGCGTGCGTGCGTTCAATGCGTGCGTGTGTGCGTGCGTACGTGTGTGTGTGTGTGTGTGTGTGTGTGAGTGTGTGTGTGGTGTGTGTGGTGTGTGTGGCTGATTATTCCCAATACAAGCACAAATGTGAAACATTGTAGCTGAGACTTCAGAAACAACATAACCTCACCCCATCCCGCACCCATCCCACCACCTCCACGCCTCTGGGGGGCGATGGGATAGAAATGTGACGGCGAATAATTTCTATGTGGGCCAACTTTCCCCCCACCCAACCGAACATGGCTCTGAAACCACACAATTGCGTTAAACTGCCACTACATCCGTGATTTCCACACACACACACACAATCACACACACGTGCGTCATTCAGAGAGAGAGAGAGAGGAGAGAGATACACACACACACACATACACACAACATACTCATATAGATCTAGGGTCCCCCCCCTTAGCCATAGCCACACACACACACACACACACACACACACACACAACACACACAACACCAGCAACGCACGCACACGACGCACTGAACGTACAACACACACACACGCAGCACGCACCCACGCACGCACGTACACACACACACCACACAACACACACACACACACACATCACACACACACACACACACACCTTGGCACAGACAGTTAGAACGCATGGGCAAGTTATCCTTATTTCCAGTGCTGCACCGCAACTTTAAGCTAGGAGTTACCCAGTATTTCAGCCACGAAAATCAAGGATTGGTTTACCACAGAGATCTACCTCACTACGAACCACAGTGCAGTAGGGTGCAGGCTTCGAGTAACGGTAATGATTGTATCACACACACACAGGACCACACACACACACACACACACACACACACCCACAACACACACAATCACTCACACACACACACACACACACACCCACACACCACACACACACAAGTATAGATAGCAGCAGACCAGCATGGCAGGCATGGGCGCTATACGCGAGTTACCTGTACAAAGACTTTTTGCGGCAGGTGCGGATTTCCAGCGACGGTAACGTTCCTATCATTGAAGCACTGACCCGCGTTGCTATCGTGCTTTGGCCGCCGCCTCAGCAGTAACTGATGTCATCCTAATTTCGCAGCTGTCCATCCATGGCTATCATCGCTCTTGTGTGGACACCTGCCTACCACTCATTTCAAAAGCTGGCCCACCGTCAATTACTCTGCAAGGTCAAAGCCCAGCTCCGAGTAGGAAGCCAAAACCGTAAAGCAATTACGAGGCTCTTATCTGGCTGTGTGCTGGTATCGTCTGTTGTCCGTTGTGTATCCGCTGGAGAGAGGGGAGGAATTGATAGTGAGGTGACGTATGTTGGAAGGGGAGAGGGTGGCGATGTTGATTGGTTGGTATTGGGTTTGTGTGGAGTGTGTTCCACACGGAAACAGTACAGATCTGAGACAAACACAAACATAAACAATTAGATACAAAGGCACACACAAACACTGCCAACACACACACAAGCCACTCCAAGCACACATCACGCACATGAACGCATATACGTACATATGTAGGTCTACACACACACACAACACCCACACACACACACACCACCCACACAACGCACGCACGCACGCACGCACGCACACACACACACACACACACACACACACACTACACACACACACACACACACACACCAACACACAGATAATAGCAGAGTGCATAGGCAGTACAATTATTTTCATGCGGTGAGCGCTCTATGAACTGCCTTATAACAGACATGATGAAAAGTAAAGACATCAATAATGAAAGAAACTCCACCTCACCACAAGCCCCACAGCTGCAGTCCTCCCTTCAAGCGATGGTAACGTTTCTTACCATTACTCACAGCGCACACGACACACACACCACGACACACACACACACACACACACACACACACACCGCACACACACACACACACACCCACAACACATTTCACACACACACAACACACACACACACACACACACACACACACAGATAATAGCAAGTGCATAGCAGTACATTATTTATCATGCTGTGAGCGCTCTAGAACTGCCTTATCAACATACATGATGAAAAAGTAAAGACAATCAATAATGAAAGAAACTCCACCTCACCACAAGCCTCCACAGCTTGGCAGTGCCTCCCTTCAAGCGATGGTAACGGTCTTTACCATTACTCACAGCGCACACACACACAGTGAACACACACACACACACACTCACACACACACACACTCAACACGCACCCACCACACACACCACACACACACACACATTCACACACACACACACACACAGAACACACACACACACAACACACACACAGGACACACACAAGCATAGATAGCACAGAGTGCTTGGGCAGTACTGTTTGTTTTCAGGCTGTGGGCGCACTACGAATCAGCGCGAGTTTACCTGCACATAGCCTACTCTGCGACTAGGTGCTCCTTCAAGAGACAGTAACGTTCCCTATCGTATTCACCGCAAACCCTGCCCGCGTTGCTCTCGTGCTTTGGACCGGCCGCCCTCTGCAGTAAGAGAAGTTCATCCTAATCTCCCAGCTGACGGCCACGGGCTTGGTCATCGCTCTCGCTGCGGGCCACCCGCACAACCCTCCACACAGTTCAAAGCTGGCCCACCCGTCAGTCTCACTGCGATCCCAGCGCAGCTCGCACTGGGGCCGAAGGCGTGATCTATTATCAGACCTCTTTAAAAATACCCGTGGTGCTGGTATGCGTTTGTGTCTGTGCAGACGGAGGGAGAGGACGCGGCAAAGGAAATTAGGGTGGAGGACAAGGAAGGGGTGTGGGTGGATGGGGGAGAGTGGTGGGAATGCCAAGTTGAGTAAGAAATAGGGGAGGGTATGTGGGGGAGATGATGAGGTGGCGGGTTTAGTTGGTAGTTGTCTGTGTCGGTGAGTGTTCTAGTCGTAAACACTGCAGACTGGTATATAAACAAACTTAAACGCACAGAACACACACACACACTTTCACACGACAGCACGCACGCACGCACGCAAAAACGCACATTTGTTCTGTATTGTGTCATTTGCAGTCTGTTCTGTGCAATATTAATTGTGTCCAAGACATTTTTTCTCTAATAGAAAACACTTTTACAAACATACAAAAATTTGTGGGATTATCTTTTTTTAACACAAATTTAAAGAAAACTTTTGAAATTTTTAATTTTTTTGCTTAACCTTTCGTTTTTCTTGACGTTTCAATAACACTTTTCAACGCTACATTCATCAAAAGCGTCTCTTCTTTCATTGAATAAAACTACAGTCTTTAATTCTCTCTAAAGTCTTTTAAAACTGAGTTATATTTCTGACATAAAATCCACACACATATCCCACAGTCTTTCCCTAAAGCCAGTTTTGACAAAGATTTTCTTTTTAACTTTGCTCTTTCTGCGAACAGACATCTATAATAAATAGTGCGCGTTTTTCCCCCCCCAAAAATGTCTATAAAAGTGTTCTAACACTCCTAAATTTATTGCTAGGAACAACTAAAATAATTTTATCCACGTCCTATAAACCTTTTTCGGATATGCATTGATCATTTAATGTTGGACAAAAAATTACAAATATCAAATTATAACTATTAACTGTTTGTAAAAGTCAAAGGGGGCAAATTTTTTTTTCCACAACCAGTCTGTCCCAAAACAATAACAATGAGGGTTTTGTTTTAAAAAATTTAACATCGGCATTAAACCAAAGTCGTCTGCCCATAGTTTTTAAAAAAATAATTTTAATCTAAACCATATTGTTTATATCAACTCTCTGTCAAACTTTTTTAGTATAATAAAAACCTATAAGGTCAAAAGGTAAGATTAAACCGTTTAGTTTTGTAAGATCGTTTCTATTAGACTAAAATCAATTTTGTTCTTGTTTGGTGACCTTTTTAAAATCCTCGCCATTGTAAAGAACAACGACAGTACCTTAAGTTTTCAAAGTCTAAGTTTTGCCCCGCTATAAGAATTTCCCTTTTATAAATTGTCACTGACCCCAAAGCCCATTTCTCGCCTCATCTTTTAAGACAGAAATTTTTAAAATCATTTTTGAACGTGTCTCCTAATTTGTGCGGGAATGAACTGTAATTTTGTAGAAGCTTTCTTTAAAAAACCCCCCATTTTTTTTTTCTTCTGTGAGGATGTAAGTTTGTCCCAAACCCGGGTTTTTTTCGATCTCTTTCCCACTGTTGTCCTCTGCATAAGACTTACATGTAAAGGGCAGAGTTCAATGCTTTTCTGAAACTTTTTTGACGGTCAAAAAATGTAAAGGGGCTTAAGAATTCCAAATTTTAGTCCCATTCTACAATATGGTTCTAAGTGCCATTTGTTGTCAGTTTTTCGAACTATTTTAATTTCATACTGACCCGCATTATTTGCTTCTAGACATTGCGTAGTTTGTTCTAGTTTAGGAAACTTTTTGTTGTCGCCAACCTCTTTGCGCTTATAATAACCATCTTTATGTACTCAAACCATACAAGTTGCTATCTCACCGTTCAGTTCAAAGTCCACAACTCTGCAAGGTCTTTTACTTAAAAATAAAAGTTAACACACCTCTCAGGCGCTAATTTAACTCCTGATTCTTCTGGTCCACGTGACTTTTTTTAAAACAACGTAGTATTTATTTCTAAAACATTGTGCAAGGTTATCACATTTTACGACATATTTTCCCTGTTTTATCTGTGATCTTTATATTAAATGGATCTGACCCTCCACAAGCTAATCTTTAACCTGTAAATTAGGGAATTGTAATAATGTCATAATCGCAATATGCACTTCCCTGATGGAAAGCTCTTAAAACAGTTGAGGGCCTTCCACATATAAGTTTTTCATCAGTGGCTCAGCTCGATCCAAAATGAACAATAGAAGTAATGAATGCTTACATGCAGATTCGAGCGGATATACTCCCTCATAAGTAGTTTTTGTCTGGTGTAACAATAAAAACATGATCGAGTTGATTGATTGTTAAGTATGCAAAGCCTAACATTTTAGCTCGCTCTACATCAAAAAGGGTAACTTAACTCGTTTTCTTCAGGTTTGAATGTCAACATTACTTTTCAAATTTGCATTGTTAAGTTTTGAGAGTAATGTCGAAGGTTACTCATTGCCTTCTTTCAGCGAGCAAACCCGTAATAACCATCAGGTAATGGTTAAACATGGCAACGTAAGTTTAAATATATTAACAAATTTTTTATCTTATTAATTTTCTTGGATTTAGTTATATTAAACCATACGACTTTGTAAAAAATTCATGGAGTGCGACCCTTTGGGTTCCGCATTCTTAACAATAGCATATATCTAAAAACGAAGGACTGTCATTGAGTTGTTATTTGTTACAAACATTTTTAAAAACAATTTAAAAATGAGTGCATCAAATATACTAATGCAAATATTCCTGTTGGGACCGCACTACAATCTTAAAAATATAACAACTAGACGCCCTTGACATTTCTGTGACTCAGACCTGACGCTTTCAAGTAAAGGTTAGTACTCCATTAAACAGATATCTTAACCTCCTATTAAAAAAGACTACATCGCGAAAGTGTGTTTCAGTCATCCGATGCAGTTTATCAAACCAGTATATACGTTGCTGTGTTTTGTGCATCAACAGGGGTGTGGAGTCCGTATCTGATCATTTAAATCATCCTGATCCTTTGGTGAGGTCAAGTATAATTTCATTTTTATTACACCTTCAGACGTATTTATCGACTGCAAGCACCATTCCCAATGACAAAACGTTTTAATCCATTCACAGACAGAATAGAATACAAGGCTTTTGGAAAAGGACTGTAACGAATATGATATTGACCCAAAGACAGACTTTAGACAAAAGTGGGATCTAAATCATGGTTTAGGCCACCCTTTAATTTTTGGGCGTGCACAGAAAGGATAACTATGATTGGAATCCTCCTTACACCATCTTTTTCTTCAGGCACACTGTTCACTCGGTCCATAGACAAGAGCATAAAACAGCATGACAACATGTTATTTGGATACATCTAAGGGTCTAACTATAGAGCGGGAATAGAACGAATAAACGACTCTATTCGACTTACGTTTGGTGTTTGCTAGGTTCGCAAGCACAGGCAAGATCTAACATAACTGATCCTTCTACTGGCTTTTGATGCCCAAAACATTATTTAGCAAATTTAGAGGACCGCCCAATTAATTCTGCAATTGATTTGCCTTCAAGTATTAAAAGGTACCAAAATGTTTTTACAATTTGCCAGATCGAAATGTAGACTTTTGCTGTGGCACAGTTTATACATGCTGCCTTCTGAACCTCAGACTTCAGATAGGAACAATAATAAGCTATAAATAATGAAATCCTTGGGCTGCAATGAAGAAAAGGTCGGAAAAAACCGACAGAAATTTCTGAGCCAGTAATATTACAAACAATATAAAAAAACAAGCCGAACCCCCCCAGAATAAGTCATCCAATCCCCAAGGCCCAAAGCCCAAAAGGCATTAAGACGCGCGTGATGAACCATGAATATGAAAAGACGGACTTGTATTGGATTAACTGCCCTAGGATTACTTGTCTTTATCATACTAAAAATTAACCCAACTATTAAGACAACTAATTCCCATAAGTGCACAGCCATAAAGCCAACTACTTTAACTTGCGGCAGACAAAAGCCAAGCTAACGATCCCTCCTATTATACCAGGCAAAGAGCCTATTATTGCCTTACTGGCTAATTTTTTTAGTAAGTTTGCAAGTGATCGAGTTGTTTTTTTAAAACCCATGATTTATCAGTCGACGGAGTTGGCGGGGCCTGTGCACTGCCCCCCCACCACCGCCCGCCTGTAATAGCCATCGCAACCAGTGTACTTATTGCCAATCCTAAGGCTGTTATAACACTTGGCTAATGTGACACACCTTGCCTCTAAACATGTTTTCTTATCGTTCTGCTAACGATGTGTCCTTCATATAAAATACTTTGGATGTTTTTCTCTTATTCTGCTCACTTGAGTTTCGTAATTGTTCCGGTTAGTAGACAACACTTCTAGTCTTGGCTGATCTCCTCCTTGTTCAAGATCTTGTAAGTCTTTGTGTTATTCTTCTTTTAACATCAGGTCCTAAGTTGGTGGTCATCAGCACTCAACTAGTTTTTTCTTTTTCTCCTTTTTATATGCTCATCTAGTTTTCACCCATTTTGCTAAATTGTTTGTTACATCGCCTCTGATGCTTCCTCACAGCATGATTAAGGGCCGTTATGTCCTCATAGGTAGCGGCGGATCGTGCATCAGTTTTTAATGCTGTTTTCTTCGAAAAACGGTTTCGGCTTCAATTGCTTGTATAAAAGTTTTTGTCTGTTGATTGATATAAAACTTCACGATCGGCATATGTTTGTATTTGGTTTATCTGGTGGGATTCTTGTGTGTGTTTGAAGTTTAGCAACTGCTTCCCTAACTAATTTTTTGTTTAGGAATGCAAGGCGTTTTTGTTCGTTTACACAGAGTCTTTGGCTAATAGTACCCGGCTTACAAACATTGATGATTTCGTTTAGTTGAAAGCTAACACGTTGTCCTTGGTCGTTTTTCACATACAAATGGTCATCACTTTTACTTCAAAATCATTAGGGTCTAAATATTCAGGAGGTTCTGGCCGTAAACTTTGATAAGTGATTCCACCTTACTTTCTGTTAATTCACGCCGCAAATGAGGGCAATGAAATTGCCCAAGGAGTCATTTCCCTCAGGGTCGTCTCCAGGATCAAAAACATCTAACTTCTTCACTTCATTGCCTGCCATGTGTTTAAATAATAACTTTTATTTTGTTTTATAAAAAAATGTCACAGCATATGGCTCGATTCTTGACCACATAGAAGACTGAACGAGCCCTTTGGGCGGAGGGTAATAAACAGAATATTATTGTTCCAATTATTCATCAACTATTGATTCAATCAATTCTTACTGTTAAATTTCCAGACCTAGGAGCAATGAATGATTGTGCCGGGATCTGCACGGCTTACTTTCCAAAATAGAACTTGATTCAGCAAACAGACCCAAACAACAGTAGCGTCCAGAATCTGGACGGGCAAATCGTTAAGAAAATTTCAATAAAACTTGAGGGCAAGAAATATTTTCTTACACAATGCAGGACAAATATTCCTAATCTATTGTGATCTATGGCTAACCGCGAATGAAAAGGGCTGACCTTCGCGTTTCAAAGATCGAAAGTGAAATGAAGTCACTAAAACACAGAATAGACGCTGAAGATGCTAAAGACGGTAAACAAGCCCGGAAGCTGTAAATTTGCGTATGGAAATCGCTTTTTTCCATCCTTGGATTTGAGTTATTAAGCTCGCCACATGCGCCATCCTTTTCAAGGAGCATTTAAAAGACAGATTGTCATATGAAACTAACTTTAAAAATGACTACAAACTGTCATTAAATCTTCAGACACTGATTCCAAGTACACAAGCATTTTCGACATCTCGTTTAGAGTTTGACAGTGTTAGCACCCTAACTTAGCAAGCTGATTGAGCAACAATATCAGTCAAAATTAGCAATATAATAACGAAAGAGTGATTCATTCATCATATCAAACTATCCTAAAGCAGAGCAGACACCATATGGAATATTAGTTTAGCGCGCAGCACGATCCCTAAAGGTTATTTTATTGCTTGTGTGAAGATGAAAGAACCATACGAAGACAAACTGAAAATTATTAATCTAAAATAACGAAAGGTACAATGTGCAATTGAGGGTAGTCCTAACCAAGTCTAACGGTAGCGGGCTTTAAACCCTTATCATCATTTTGATGAATAAGAAAATATTTTGGAGCGGGAGGTCTAGAAGGTCAACAGTAGACCTGTGCTAAAAGATCTACAACCTTCACAGTGTAGACCTTGATGATATTTAACAACGAAATACGGTTTATGGATTGACCTAAGGTCAACAGAGGATAATCATGCATGGGAGTGGAGAACAGTTAAAGACGTAATAAACCTTCAAATTGATAAAGAAAAAGAGAGTGATAAAACCACTTAATGTATATTTGTTTTAATAATGATGCGCAGCTGAATATTCAAGATAACATTAAAAGAATTCCAATACTAAATTATTTTTATTTTTTTAAAAAGCAATGTCTGGTTTCAGTTTATCCAAAAGTGCCCAAGAAGAGAACTCCAGTTGCTGTAACATAAAAACTTTCCAGAATTAAACAAACATAACACAAAATGCAAACACCCCACTAAGCAGACCTTTCAAAAATACATTAAAACCAAACGAAGGGTATGCTGCTGCTTTTAATGCTGTTACATATGTTAATACTGAGCACGAACACTATGCTCTAACAGCAGGAACAAGTGTAAGGTCTCTTAGCAACAGCGTAGTTGCAACCGGCAAGTTTGCCCTCTAGGTGGTTTGTCTTTACTCTTGGCCTGAGTTAATGTATTTTCCCCAAAAATTTTCCCCCCCCCTCAATTGCAAAATCATTGTATTACATTTCTCTTAGTCCGAAGTTCAAATTAATTGGAGGTTTTTAAAAAGAAAAGTATGACTGTGACATTTAATTTAATTTTATTTCTAGATGAGTTTAAAAAGATAGGTTCATACAGATTTTTCATCTAAATAAGATTCATTAATTGGATCTAGTTTTAAGGTTGTTTGTTAAAGGGGACCAAAGAGACCCAACTAAATCTCAAAGACATAAACAAAAATATACTAAAATTAAAAACTACCATAAAAAAAACCCAGGAACTACTAAGGCCATTAATTTCAATGCGACAACGGATCCCTATGGTTAATAGCTCCACGTTTAAACTATTGCGCATCTAAAAAAACAATAACTACACCTTGACAGAAAACGCCTTAGAATGTACCGTACCCAACTGCATGTCATAAGGGAATTTCTAAAGAGGGTATTTGAGGGATTTAAAAAGCCAGCCAATAACAAGTGTGCAAGTAACGAAAAACTGTTTATTAACAGTACATTAACAACAAGGGGTATACTTGTTTATCAACACAAAAACCGTTGTTTGATTTAATTTTAAATTTTTTGAATTTGAAAAATTTGAGAGAATTCACTTTGGTAAAAGTGAAGATCATTTTATTGGTGCTCATGAAGAAACGTTTGTCAAAAGTAATATGTTTTAATTTTACCAAAGGCAACACAAATCACATGATGGGCAATTGTTTCAAGAACATCGTTAGATAAGTTAGATTTATATAGAAAACATAACGAAACTGAAGTTGTTAAAAAATTGGAAGCATTTGGTATCTAATCACTGGCTTGAAGTTGCCAATCATAAATGATGAAGGCAATGAGCAAATGGAGATTACTTTAAGACTGTTTTAGGAAGTTTGTGGGGTGGCTCAGAACAGATGATTCAAGTCTGCATAAACAACATAGATTTGTTTGAAAAACTTTCAGTTTAAAAAATCTAGCCTTCTCAGGTTATTTGTTCTGTAACAGCAACTGGCTAATAAATAGTATTTCGCTCGCAGCTTGAACGGACGGATTCTTGTTAAACATTTTCTACAAAATTCTTGTTTGCTAGTTGTTTTTAGTAGCCCAGTAATCTACTCATTGTGCGAAATTTAATGTAGTGACCATTAAGGCGAAGGAAAAGCACAATTTTTTGGTTCCCAGGGCTTTTTTTGCACCCAAATTTAAAAGTTTGGTTTTTCAGCCCTTTAAAAAAATTTAAAAAATTTTGGGGGGTTTTTTTAACAAATTTTGTCTCACCCAAAGGAAATTAAACCTTTTTAAGTCGGATGAAATATTAAACTTTCCCCCATTTTTTGGCAAGGAGCAGGTAGGAAAAAAACAAAAAACCCCAAATTTAAAAACCCTTAAAAGGGGGTTTTTTTAAAAAAAAGGGAAAAACTCGAAAAGGGGGGATTTGTAAGGGGAAATTTTAACCGGGGCAAAGGTTTGGGGGGGAAAAATAAAAAAGACCCAAAAAAAGGAAAAAAAAACCCAAAAACTGTTTATAAAGGGGGGAATTAAACGAAAAAAAGGTTCATTTTTTTTTCAAACTTTGGAATTGATTTTATGCTTTCTAAATTTTTTAATAAATTTTATTATTTATGTTGGATCGGGGAGGTTTGGGAAACAAATAAGAGCTGGAACTTTGTGTCCTTTGATTAACCAAAAAAGGGTAAGAAAAAGGCTTAAGATTCATTTTAAGGAAATTAAAAAACTTTAAATTCAATTTTCTTGAAGGCCACAGAAAAATTGAAGGAAATGAAATCTATTTTCATAAGATAAATTTGGGGTTTCTTTTTTAATGGGATGAAGTCTAAGCCCGTAAAGGAGTGAATTTCAAATTTTATATTATTTTGGGTGGGCGTTTTCCTGCCACAACGGGAAAACATTTTAATTCCAAATGAAGGAGGGTTTTGTAAAATTTCAAAAATTTGTTTTAGTTTTTGAGTGCCAATCTTAATTTCGAGATTTAAAATTAAATTATAGTTGTAAACAAATGGGGTTTTTTTTTAAATCTTAGAAAACTCTGCGAAAAGTTGGTTTAAAAGACCCTGGAACATAACAATTTTTGGTTTTTGTTTTAAAAAATTTGTACAGCAATGAAATTCAGGCGTTAAAGAAACATGCCAACTAAAAAAATTTGTGAAAATGAAGAAGAATCCTACAAAACCAAAATAAACATGTAGAAATTTTTAACGTTGACTGAATAAACTAATTATGCAAGAGAAGCAAGTGGTAGTTAAGTTCAAAAAATCGAAAGCTCCTAGTTTTTAAGCAGACTTTGGTCGCTATGTCCAACAGCTCTCTTTTAGCCAAATTACATAAAACGTTGTAAGAAACCCCATTCCCAGGTTTAATATTAGATAAGATTCTTTTAAGTTGAACGACTCAGATTCTATCATTTTTAAATAGCAGATTAAAATAACCTTTCATATAATAGTACTCTTAGTTTACTTGAATGAGAAATAGCTGACCGCTTCCCCACGTTTTTGGATAAAACTTAAACACCTATTTAAAACATTTACAAACCGTCTCCTACTATTCAAACAACCCTAATTCTATCTTATCCAGTTTGGGTTTTTGCTAACTCATAAATTTATTTAAAAAAAAACGATCATCTTAATCAATCAATACAACGCCTTTTTGGGTTGCATCTAATCATAAAACGCCCTTGTGGTTTTAATAATTTTTAGACAGCTTTAATTCCTTAATTTTAAACATCCTTTTTAGGTCCGTCCTGCATAGAAAAATTGCCCTCCTTCTTTAAGACAATTTTCTTTAGTCTAAATCAGCCTGATAACAAATTCTTCCCGGGCGCAATGTTTTATCTAAATTGATTAGAAGATTCAAGTTTAGCTGTATTAGTTGAACCAGGTTGCTTTGAAATGAGCTTTAGATTTTTTGGGCATTACCTAAACGGCGAAAGTTAAAGAAGACCCCTGAAGTAAGCCGACCGCTGTTGCAAGAGACCTACGAACTGTGATCTCTTAAGTACGTACGACCAATTTCATTGCTGACGCAATTAAGATTAAACAGAATCCTTGGTTTGGTTTTGCTGTCAATTAAGGTCCTCTAATTCTTGTTGATTTGTTAAGTTGTTAATCTAAAGTTTTATGTCAACAATGTAGTTCTCTTCATTGGAACTTTGATAAGTCGTAAAGACAGGATTTTAAGAATAAAAAATTTTAATGGATGTCTTTTAATCTTAATCTAAGAGTCCTTGGCATCTTTTTAAAAACCATATCATGATGCATAAACACTATCTTTTAAAATTGAAGTTATGACAGACCTTACTTACTTGCCCCCCATCAACATATTTTCTTCTTAGATTCCATAAACCGTATTTGATGTTAAATATTCATCAAGTCTAACAACGTGAAGTGTATTTTAGAACAGTCTACTGACTACTCTAGACCTCCCCCTCCAAACAATTTTCTTATTTCATCAAAATGATGATAAGGTTTAAAACCGCTACCGGTAGACTTGGTTAGGGCTACCCTCAATGAACATTGTAATTGTTATTTTTAGGATTGAAAAAACTTTTCACTTTGTCCTTTTTGAAAGGGTTTCTTCTTCTTCACACAGCAATAAAATACTTAAGGATCGTTGGGGGTAAAACCCGTTTTTTTTGTTTCCCCGTTTTAGGATATTTTTGAAAGGAATCCCCTTTCGTATTACTTTTTTCGAAAGGTTCCAAAACCGTAAGTTTTTGTAACAATCAAAAAAGATTCAAAAGCTGATTGGGAAACAGCTGATTTACCTTTGATTAAAAAGTTGCTTGCAACTTTCCCTTTTAAAAAATTTAAAAAAGGGGATGGTTTTAAAAAAACAAATTGGGGTTTGAAAAACATTTTTTTAAACCAAAAAATACAGTTTAATACTTGTTACCGTCTTTACATCTTGGCGCTATTCGTTTTTTAAGTGCTTCGTTTTTTTCGTTTCCTTGAAACGCAAGATGGGCCCTTTCTTTTCGGTTAGCCATAATCAAATAATTAAAATATGCCCTGCTTTGTGTAAAGAAAATATTTTCTTGCCCCCCCAAGTTTTAAAAATTTTTTTAACGATTCCCCCGTCCCCAATTTCTGACAACGGCCTGTTTTGTCTTTTTGCGTTTCGGTTCATTTTTAAAGAAAAAGCCGTGCAACCCCGGGCACAATCACTTCATCTGCTCCTAGGTCGGGAAAATTTAACATAAAATTTATCTAATCAATAGTAAAGTTTATTTGGAACAAAATATTCTGTTTATTTCCCCCTTTCACGCCAAAGGGCTCTTTCAGTCTTCTATGGGGGTAAAAATTGACCATAGCTTGTATTTTTTTTTTATAAAACAAAAAAAAAAGTTAATTTTTAAAAACATGGCAAAAAAGATTATGATTTTTTTTGATCCTGGAAAAACACAGAGAAATACCCTTTTTGACACACCTTTTCTCATTGCGGCGTGAATTAAAAAAAGAAAGGCAAACATTTTACAAAATTTAGGCCAAAAAACCTCCATTTTATAGACCCAAAATTTTGAAAAAAGATGCCTTTTGTTTGAAAAAACGACAAGGCAACTTGTTCATTTAAAAACAAAACCCAGCCCCCCAAAGTTTTAAAAAGATACAAAAACAAAGGGGCCCATGTGGCGATCAAAATCCCCTTTGGCATTCAAACCCAAATTAAAGGAGCTTGCTAAACTTAAAAACACACTACAAAACCCCCAAACAAAAACCCAAAATTTCAAAACATCCCCCCTTAAAATTTAACCCCCAACACAACGAAATAAAAAAACCATTTTTCCCAGAAGCATTAAAAACTATGCACGACCCCGAACCTATGAGAGAAATAAGGGCCCTTGATCTGTTTTGAAAACATCAAGGCGAATTAACAAACAATTTAGCAAAACTGGGTGAACTAATGAGCAAAAAAAAAAAGAAAAAAAGAAAAACTAGTTGAGGCTGAGACACAATTTAGGACCGGTGTTAAAGAAAAATAACACAAAACTAAAAGATCTTGAACAAGAGAGATCAGCAAGACTAGAATGTTGTCAAATAACCGAAAAAATTACAACCCAAAGGAGCAAAAAGAAAACTACCAAAAAATTTTTATATGAAGACACAACTTACAAACAAATAAAACACTTTTTAAAGAGAGCAGGGTCCTTTAAAGAAAGTGTTATAACGCCTGGGGTTTTGCAAAAAGTACACGGGTGTTGGCTATTACGGGCGGGGGTGGTGGGGGAGCAGTGCCACCGGGCCCCAAAACCCCCCCGGATAAATCATGGGTAAAAAAAACAACTGACCCCCTTCAATTAAAAAAAAATTAGCCATAAGGCAATAATTCTTTGCCTGGTATAATAGGGGGATGTTAGCTGGCTTTTTGTCTGCCGCAAGTAAAGTTTTGGGCTTTATGGCTAGCACTTATGGGCTTTTTTTTTCTTAATATTTGGGGGTTACTTTTAGTAAGAAAAAAAACCAAGTAACCCTAGGGCATTAATCCAAAACAATCCCGTTTTTCATATTCAGGATCAACGGCCAAAGGGGTTTGGGGGGGTTTGGGGGTGGGTTTTGGGGGGCTTTTTTTTTTATTGTTTGCGGGCCAAAATTTATGTCGTTTTTCCACCTTCTTTCTTTCCACCAAGGATTCATAAAAATAGTTTTTATTGTTCCTATCTGGAGTCTGAGTCAAAAGGAGCTGAAAAAACCATGCCACAAAAAGTCTACTTTCGATCTTGCAATTGAAAAACATTTTGGTACCTTTTAATACTTGAAGCAAATCTTTTGCAAAATTAAAATAGAATCCTCTAAATTTGCTAAATCTTTTTTTTGGGGCTCAAACCCAAAAAGGGACAATTAGTTTGACTCGTTTGTGCTTGCGAACCTACAAACACCAAACATAATACAATGAGTCTTTTTTCGTTCTATTCCCCTTTTGTTAGCCCTTAAAAGTACCAAAAAAATTTTGTCCAGCTTTTTATATGCCTTGCTCTAGGGACCCGAGTAACTTTTGTGCCGAAGAAAAAAATGTTAAGGAGGATTAAAAACATATTTATCTTCTGTGCACCCCCAATAATAAAGGTCCTAACCATAATAAGACCCAATTTTTGCTAAAGTGTCTTTGGGTCAATATCAAAATTCGTTACGACCCTTTTCAAAAGCCGTAATCTATTCGGTCCCTAAATGGTTAAAACGTTTTGTCATTTGGTAAGGGCCTTGCAGTTCAAAAAATACTCTGAAGTGTAATAAAAATGAAATCTTACACAGCCCTCACAAAGGACAGGATATTAAATGACACTACGACAAAATCCACACCCAGTTGATGCACAAAACACAGCAAAGTTTAACTGGGTTTGATAAAACTCATCGATGACTGAACACACTTTCGGATGTAGTCGTTTTTATAGGAGGGGTTAAGATAACGTTTAATGGAGTACTAACCTTTTCTTTAAAGGCGTCACCCGATCACAAAAAATGTAGGGAATCAGTTGTTATATTTTTAAGGGTTTTAGTGCGGCCAAAAAAATTTTTGCATTAGTAATTTTGAAGCACTCTTTTTAAATTTTTTTAAAAATGTTTGTAACAATAACAACTCAAGACAGTCCCCTCGTTTTTAGAATATCTATTGAAATAACTGCGGAACCCAAAGGTGCACTCCCTGAAATTTTTTTACAAATCGAGGTTTAATATAACAATCCCGAGAATAATAATTCAAAATTGACAAAGAGGGGAAAGTAAAGCCAGTTAACCATACCGAGGTTATTACGGGTTTTTTCTCGCTAAAAAAAGCAATAGTAACTTTTAAAATTAATCTCAAACTTAACAATGCAAATTTAAAAAATGTTTACATTCAACCTGAAAAAGAAGCATTACTTTTTTGATGAAAAGCTAGCTAAAATGTTTGGCTTTGCAACTAGCGATAATGCCGGTCATGAATTTTAAGATTGCACCAACGGAAACTACTTAGGAGGAGAAACCGCTTGATCTAGCATTACCTTCATTACTCTATGTTCATTTGGACGAGCTGAGCACTGATGAAAACTAATATGGATGGAAGGCCCTCAACTGTTTTAAGAGCTCTTCCATCAGGAAAGCTGCATATTGCGATATAAATTATACAATTCCCTTATTTAACAGTTTAAAAGATTAGCTTGGTGGAGGTCAGATCATTTAATATAAAGATCACAGATAAAACAGGGAAAGTCGTGGAAATGTGATAACCTGCACATTGTTTTGGAAATAAAATAAAAAGAAATACTGGTTGTTTTTAAAAATGTCACGTGGACCAGACGAATCGGGGGTCACATTAGCGCCTGAGAGGTGGTGTAACTATTAAAATTACAGACCTTGCAAGACGATGAGGACTTGAACAAAACGGTGAGGATAGCACTTTAATAGGTTTTAGAGTACAACTAAAGATGTTTTTAAAAGCGCAAAGAGGTTGACGACACAAAGAGGTTTCCTAAACTAAACAACTACGCAATGTAGAAGCAAATACTACAGGTCAGTATGAAATATACAAATAGATCGAAAAACTAGACAACAAAATGGGCACATAGAACCATATTTAGAATGGGGACAAGAAAATTTTGAATTCTTTAGCCCATTTACATTTTTTGACCGTCAAAAAAGTTTCAGAAAAGGCATTGAAACTCTGGCCCTTTACATGTAAGTCTTATGGCCATAGGACACAACAGTCGGAAAGAGATCGAAATAAAGCCGTTTGGGGACAAACAGTACATCCTCCACAGAAGAGAATCGGTTTTAAAGAAAGCTTCTACAAAATAACAGTTCATTCCACGCACAAAATTAGAGACACGTTCACAATGATATTAAAATATCTGTCATAAAAGATGAGGCGAAAATGGAGCTCTGGCGTCAGTGACAATCTTATGCAAGGAATTCTCTTTATGAGCTGGCAAAATCTTAGGACGTTGACAAACTTAAAGATACTGTCGTCCGTTCTTTACAAGGCGAGGATATTAAGGTCATAACACAACAACAACATTGATATTTAGGCTAAATAGAACGATCTGACAGAACTGAACTGGATTAATCTTACACATTTGGACCTTATAGGTTTTATATATACTGAACAAGTTTTAGACAGAGAGTATGATAAAAACTATAACTGGGATTAGATTAACTTCTGTTTTTAAACTATGGAGCAGACAACTTGGGTCAATGCCGATGTTAAACTTATACAAAAACCCCTCATGTTCATTGGATTAGTGACAGACTGGGTGGTGGAAAAAACAATATTTGTCCTCCGAACATATTACAAACACTTTATAGTTATAATATTGATCAATATTGTAATTTCTGGTCCGACACTTAAATGGAACAAAGCATATCACGATAGAAGGTTTAATATGGACGATGCTGAAATCAATTAAGTTGACCCATAGCAATTAAACGAGTGAGTGTTTAGAACATTTTTTAAAACTGGTTTGAGGGAACGCAGTCAGACAATCATTTATTAAAGATATTGTTCGGCAGAAAAGGATATGCAAGAAAAGAAACACTTTATCAAAACTACTTTCATGAAGACTGCAGGATAAGTGTGTGGATTTTATGTCAAAATATAACTAGTTTAAAAACTTAGAGAACAATTAAAGACATGGGTTTATTTCACATGAAAGACCAGAAGAACCATTTGATGAATGGTAAGTCGTTGAAAATGACTTTTTTTTAAAACCCCCGGGAAATTAAAAGGGGTTTTTGACCGGGGGGTTTAAAAAGGGGGTTTTTTTTCCACAAATTTTCCAAAAAAAAAATTAAGGGAAAGAAAAAAATAATTTAAAAAAAGAAAAGAACTTTCCCCAATTTCCTATGCAAATTTTTCCCGCCCCTTTTTAAAAATTTTCAAAATTAATTGTTTTTTTTTTCCAAATTTAAAAAAAAAAAACTTTAAAATTTTCTTAAAAGGTCTTAAAACTAATAAAAAAGGGGGGGAAAAAAAATTTTTTTAAAAGGAAACGGAAGTTTTTAAAAAAAGGAAATTAATCTTTTAAAAAAGAAACCTTTTTGGGGGGAAAAAAAAAAAAAAAAAGGGAAAGGAAAGTGTAAAAAAAATTTTTCCCCCCCTTTTAATTTTTTTTAAATTAAAATTTTTTTTTTCCCCTTTGGCAAATTTAAAAGGGAAATTTTAACCAAATTTGGTTTTTAAAAATTAGAATTTTAAATTTTTTTGGTTTGAGGGTTTTAAAAAAAATTTTTAAAAATTTTAAAAGGGGAAAAATTTTTTTGGGGGGGAAAAAAAAAACAAATTTTTTGGGGGGGTTTCCCCTTTTTTTTTGGGGGTTTTTTTTTTTGGGGGGGGCCCCCCCCCCGGGGGGGGGGAAAAGTTAAAAAAGGGGGGAAAAAATTTTTTGGGGGGGAAAAAGGGAAAACCGGGGGGGGGGAAAAAAACAAAAGTTGGGGGGAAACCCCCTTTTTTTTTAAAAAAAAAAAAAAAAAGGGGGGGGGGGGGGTTTTTTTTTGGGGGGGAAAATTAAAAAAGGGGGGGGGGTTTTTTTTAAAAAAATTTTTTTAAAATTTTTTTGGGGGGGGGAAAAAAAAAAAAGGGGGGTTTTTGGGGGGGGGGGAAAAAAAAAAATTTTCCCTTTTTGGGGGTTTTTTTTTTAAATTTTTTTTTTAATTTTTTTGGGGGGGAAAAAAACCCCGGGGGTTTTGGGGGTTTTAAAACAAATTTGGGGGGTGGGAAAAATTTAAATTTTGGGGGAAATTTTGCCAAAAGGGGGGGTTTTTAAAAAAGTTTTGGGGAAATTTTTTCCCGGGGGGGGGTTTTAAAATTTTTGGGGAAAAAAAAAATTTGGGGGGGGAAAAAGGGTTTTTTTTTTGGGGGGGCCCCCGTTTTTGGGGTTTTTTTTTTTTTAAAATTTTTTTAAAAAAAAACCCCTTTTTGGGGGGGGGGGAAAAAAAAATTTGGGGGGGGAGGGGAAAGGGGGGGGGTTTTTTTTTTTAAAAAAAAGGGTTTCCCCCTTTTTTAAAGGGTTTTAAAATTTTGGGGGGGTTTTTTTTTTTGGGGGGGGGGGGAAAAAAAAAGGGGAAAAAAAAAAAAAAAATAGTAAATTTTTGGGGGAAAAAAAATTTAAATTTTTTGGGGAAAAAAAATTTTTTTTTGGGGGGGGAAAAAAAAGGGGGGGGGGGTTTTTTTTTAAAAAAAAAAAAAAAAAAAAGGGAGAAAAGGGTTTTTTTTGGGGGGAAAAAGGGGGAAAATTTTTTTTCCCCAAAAAAAAAAAAAAATTTTTTTGGGAAAAAAAGGGTTTTAAAAAAAAATTTTTTGGGGGGGGGGTTTTTTTTTAAAAAAGGGGGGGGGTTTTTTTTTGGGGGGGGGGGAAAAAAAAGGGGGAAAAAAAAATTTTTTTGGGGGGGGGGGGGTATTTCCTTTGGGGGAAAATTTCAAAGGGGTTTAAAAAAAAAAAACCCGGGGGGAAAAAAAAAAATTTTTGGGGGAAAAAAAAAAAATTTTGGGGGGGAAAAAAAAAAAAGTTTAAAAAAAAAAAACCCCCTTTTGGGGGAAAAAAAAAAATTTTTAAAAAAGAAAAAAAAATTTGGGGGGGAAAAAAACCTTTTTTAAAAAAAAAAAAAACCGGGGGGGGGAAAAAAGGGGGGGGGGGGAAAAAAAAAAAAAAAAAAAGGGGGGGGAAAAAAATTTTTGGGGGGGGAAAAAACCAAAAAGGGGGAAAAAGGGGGGGAAAAAAAAAAGGGGGGGGGGAAAAGAAACCCGGGGGGGGGAAAAAAAACCCGTTTTGGGGGGGGAAAAAAGGGGGGAAAAGGGAAAATTTTTTTTTGGGGGGGAAAAACCCGGGGGGGGGGAAAAAAACCCCCCCCGGGGGGGGGAAAAAAGGGAAAAAAATTTTTAAATTTAAAAAAAAAAGGGGGAAAAAAAAAAAGGGGGGGGGGGGGGAATTTTGGGGTTTGGGGGGAAAAAAAAAAAAGGGTTTGGGGGGGGGAAAAAAACAAATTTTTTTGGGGGGGGTTTTTTAAAAAAAAGGGGGGGGGGGAAAAAAAAAAAAAGGGGGGGGGAAAAAAAGGGTTTTTTTTTGGGGGGGGGGTTTTGGGGGTTTTGGGGGGGGGGTTTTTTTAAAAACCCCGGGTTTTTTTGGTTTTTAAAAATTTTTTTTTGGGAAAATTTTAAAAAATTTTTTAAAAAAATAAAAAGGGGGGGGAAAAAATAAAACCCCCGGGGGGGGGGTTTTTTCCCTTTTTAAAAATTTTTTTTCTTTTAAAAAAGGGGGGGGAAAAAAAATTTTAAATTTAAAAAAAGGGGGGTTTGGGGGGGGGAAAGGGGGGGTTTTTTTTTTGGGGGGGGGAAAAAAAAAAAAAAAAAATAAAGGGTTTTGGGAATTTTTTTTGGGGGAAAAAAAAAAAAATTTTTTTTTTTTGGGGTTTTTGGGGGGAAAAATTTAAAAAGGGGGGGGGGGGGGGGGGCCCCCTTTGGGGGGGGGAAAAAAAAAGGGGGGGAAAAAGGGAAAAAAATTTTCCCCCCTTTTGGGCCCCCCCCTTTTTTTTTTCCTTTCCAAAATTTTTAAACTTTTTTTTTTTTTAAATTTTTTTTTTTAAATTTTTTTTTTAAAAAACCCTTTTTTTTTTTTAAAAAAAAAAAAAATTTTTTTTTTTTTTTTAAAATTTTTAAAATTTCCCCAACCCCCCCTTGGAAAAAAAAAAAATTTTTTTTTTGGGGGGGGGGGAAAACCCCCAGGGGGTTTTTTTTAAGGGTTAAAATTTTTTTTTTAACCCCTTTTTTTTTTCCTTTTTTCCCCCCCGGGTTTTGGTATTTTTTAAAAAAAACCCCCCAAAAAAAAATTTTTTTGGGGAAAATTTTTTTTTGTTTAAAAATTTTTGGGGAAAAAAAAAACCCCTTTTTTTTAAAAGGTTTATAAAAATTTGGGGAAAAAATTTTCCCCCCGGGAAATTTTTTAAAAAAGGGGGGGAAAAAAACCCAAAAAAATTTAAAAAACCCCCCCAAAAAAAACCCCCCCCCCAAAAAAAAAACCCCCCCCCCCCAAACCCCCAAAAAAACATTTCCCCAAAAACAAAAAAGGAAAAAAAAAAAACCCCCCCCCCCCTTTGGGGGCCTTTTTGGGAAAAATTAAAATTTTGTTTGGGGAAAATTGGGTTTTGGTTTAAGATTTAAAAAAAAAAAAAAACCCATTAAGGGGAATTTCCCCCTTTTTTTTTCCTTTTTTTGGGGGGTTTTTTTTTAAAAAAAAAAACCCCCCCCGGGGGGGGTTTTTGGGGCTTTTTTTAAAAAAAAAAAAATTTTTTTTTAAAAAAGGTTGGGGGGGAAAATTTAAAAAAAAAAAAACAAAAGGGGGGGGGTTTTTTTTTGGGTTTTTTGGGAAAAAAAACTTTTTTAAAAAAAAAAAAAGGGTTTTTAAAAAAGGGAAAATTGGGGGAAAAAATTTTGGGGAAGGGGAAAAAATTTAACAAAAATTTTTTTTTTAAAAAAAAACCCCTTTTTTTTTGGGAAAGGGGGTTTTGGGAAAAAGGGCCCAAAAAATTTTTCCAAAAAGGGGGGGGAAAAAAAGGGAAAAAAAAAAAATTTGGAAAAAGGGGGGGGGGGGGGGAAAAAAGGGAAAAATTTTTTTTTTTTAAATTTTTTTCCCCCTTTTTTTTTTAAAAAACTTTTTGGGGAAAAATTTTTTTGGGGAAAAGGGGGGAAAAAAATTTTTTTTTTAAAAAAAAAAGGGAAAGGGTTTAAAAAATTTTTTTTTAAAATTTTCCCGGGAAAAAAAGGGAAATTTTTAAAAATTTTTTTTTAGGCGGGGGGGGGGGGGTGGGTTTTAAAATTTTAAAAAATTTTTTGGGAAAAAAAAAAACTTGAAAAAATTTTTTTTTAAAAAAGGGGGTTTTTTGGGGGGAAAAATTTTTTTTAAATAAAACTTTTTGGGGTTAAAGGGTTAATTTTTTGGGTTTTTTTTTATTTTTTGGGGGGAAAAGGGGGGGAAAAAAAAAGGGGTTTTCCAAAATTTGGGGGGGGTTTAGGGTTTTTCCCCTTTTTTTTTTTAAAAAAAAAAATTTTTTTTTTTGTGGGGTTTTTGTTTTTTTTGGGTTTTTTTAAAATTTTTTTTTTTTTTTTTTTTTTTTTGGGGGGGGGGGGGGTTTTTGGGGGGGGGTTTTTTTTTTTTTGGGGAAAAAAAAGGGGGTTTTCCCCCCGGGGGGGGGTTTTTTTTTTGGGGGGGCCCCCGGGGGGTTTTGGGGGTTTTTTTTGGTTTTTTGGGGGGGTTTTTTGGGGGGTGTGTGGTTTTTGTTTTTTTTTAAAATTTTTTTTAAAAAAAAAAAATTTTCCAAAAAAAACCCAAAAAACCCCCTTTTAAAAAAAAAAAAAATTTTTTTTTTAAAAAAACAAGGGGGAAAAAAAAAAAAATTTTAAAAAAAAAAAAAAAACCAAAACAATTTTTTTTAAAAAAAAAACCCAAAAAAAAAATAAAAACCCCCCAAAAAAAAAAAACCCCCCCCCCCAAAAAAAAAAAACCTGGCAATTTTTAAAAACCCCCCTTTTTTTTTTTTAAAAAAAACCCCCCAAAAAAACCCCCCCAAAAAAAAAAAAAAGGGGGGCCCCCCCAATATTAAAAAAAATGGGCCCCCCAAAAAAATTTTAAAGGAGGGGGTTTTTTAATTTTAAAAAAAAGGGGGGCAATTTTAAAATTTTCCCTTTTTTTTTTAAAAAAGGGGGGGGAAAAAAACTTCCTTTAAAAAAAACCCCCCCTTTTTTTCCTAAAAAAGGGGGGGGGGGGAAAACCCCCTTTTTCCCCCCCCTTTTTTCCCCCAAAAAATTTTTTAAAAAAAAAGGGAAAAAAAGGGGGGGGGGGGTTTTTTTTTAAAAAAAGGGGGGGGTTTTTTTTAAACCCTTTTCCCCAAAAAAATTTTTTATTTTTTAATTTTTTTTCCCCAAAAAATTTCCCCTTTTCGGGGCCCTTTTTTAAAAAAAAACCCCCCCCTTGGGGAATTTTAAGGCCCAAAAAAATTGGGGTTTTAAAAATTTAAACCCCAAAAAAAATTTTAAAACCCCCCCCTTTTTTTCCCCCCTTTTTTTCCCCCCCTTTTTTTTCCCCCTTTTTTTTTCCCCTTTGGGGGTTTTTTGGGGAAAAACAAAACCCCCCCGGGACTTTAAAGCACAAAAAAGGGGGGGGGGGGGGGTTTTTATTTTTAAAAAAAAAAATTTTTTTTTTTTTGGGGGGGCCCCCCCAAAAATTTTTCCAAAAAAATTTTTTTTTTTTTCCCCGGGAAAGCCTTTTTTTAAAAAAGGGGGTTTTTTTTTTTTCCCCCGGGGGGGAAAAAAAAAGGCCCCGGGTTTTTCCCCCCTTTTTTTTGTTTTTTTTGGGGAAAAATTTTTTAAAATTTTCTTCCTTTAAAAGGAAAACCCCCCAAAAAAAATTGGGGGGGTTAATTTTTTAAAAAACCCCCCCCTGGGGGGAAAAAAAGGCCCAAAGGCCCCCGGGGTTTTTTTTGGGGGTTTTTTTTTTGGAAAAACCCCCTTTTTTAAAAAATTTTTTTTCCCCCCAAAAAAAAATTTTTGGGGGTTTTTTGGTTGTTCCCCCGGGGGGGGGGGGGGGAAAAGGGGGGGGGGGGTGGGGGGGGGGGGGGTTTTTTTTTTTGGGGGGGTTTGGGGGGGAAAAAAAAAAAAAGGGGGGGGGGGCCCCCGGGGGGGGGGGGGGGGAAAAGGGGCCCCCAAAAAAATTTTTTGTTAAAATTTTGGGGGGGGAAAACCCCCAAAAAAAAAAAAAAAGGGGGGGGAAAAAAAAGGGGGAAAAGGGAAAACCCTAAAAAAAGAGGAAAAAAAAGGGGGGGGGAGGGGAAAATTAAAGGGGGGGGGGGAAAAAAAAAAAAAAAAAAAGGAAAATTAAAAAAAAGGGGAAGAAAGGGGGAAAAAAAGGGGACCGGGGGAAAAAAAGGGAAAAAAAGGGGGGGGGCCCCAAAAGGGGGGGGAAAAATTTTAAAAAAACCCTTTGAAAGGGGCCCCCGGGGAAAGGGTTTTTTTAAAAAAAAAAAAAAAAAGGGGAAAAAAAAAATTTTTTTCCCCAAAAAAAAAAAATTGGGGGAAAAAAAAAGGGGGAAAAATAAAGGCCCAAGTTTATGGGTGAAAAAAGGGGGGGGGTTTTTGGGGGGGAAAATTTTCCCCTTTCCCCCCCCCCCCCCCTTTTTTCCCCCCCCCCCCCCCCCCCCTTTAAAAAATTTTTCCTTTTCCCCGGGGAAAATTTTAAGGGGCCCCCCTTTTGTTTTCCCCCCCAAAAAAAAAAAACCCCCCCTTTTAAAAATTTTAAACCCCCCCCTTTTTTTTTTTTAAAAAAACCCCAAAA
The DNA here is from genome assembly GCA_033310375.1 of Conus canariensis. Taxonomy (NCBI): domain Eukaryota; kingdom Metazoa; phylum Mollusca; class Gastropoda; order Neogastropoda; family Conidae; genus Conus; species Conus canariensis. The sequence goes on from CM065733.1 coordinate 414,384, forward strand.
TTTTTCCCCCCCCCCAAAAAAATTTTTTTTCCCCCAAAAAAAGGGGGGGAAAAAAAAAAAACCGGTTTTTTTAAAAACCCCCCCCCTTTTTCCCCCAAAAATTTTTTTAAAAAAAAATTTTGGGGGGGTTTTTTTTTCCCCCCAAAAAAGGGGGGGCCCCCAAAAAAAAAATTGGGTTTTTTTTTTTCCCCCCCCCGGGGGAACCATTCCCCCCTTTTTTTTCCCCCCCTTTCCAACCCCAAAAAATTTCCCCCCCGGGGGGGTTTTACCCCCTTCCCCCTTTTTTTTTTTTCCCCCCCCCCTTTTTTTAAGGGCCCCCCCCTTTTTTTTTGGGCCAAATTTTTTTCCCCCCCCGGGGGAATAATTTTTCCCCCCCCCGGGGGTTTTTTTTAAAAAATTTTTTTAAACCCCCAAAAAATTTTTTTTAAAAAAAAACCCCTTTGGGTTTTTTCCCCCCCGGGGGCCCTTTTTCCCCCCCCCCCAAAAAAACCCCCCCAAAAAAAACCCCCCCCCCCCAAAAAAGGCCCTTTTTTAACCCCAAAACCGGGGCCCTTTCCCCCCCCCGGGGGTTTTTTAAAAAACCCTTTTCCCAAAATTTCCCCCTTTGCTTTAAATTTTTTCCCCCCCCCCCCGGGGTTTTTCCCCCCCCCAAAAAAACCCCCCCCCCCCAAAAAAACCCCCCCCCTTAACCCCCCCCCGGGTTTTTTTTTGGGGGGGGGGGGGGGTTTTTCCCCCCCCTTTTTTTTTTCCCCCCCAAAAATTTTTTTTTTCCCCCCCCCCCCAAAAATTTCCCCCCCAAAAAATTTTCCCCCAAATTTTTTTAAAAAAACCCCCCCCCCCTTTTTTCCCCCCCCCCCCTTTTTTTTTTTTTTCCCCCCCCCCCAAAGGGGAAAACCTTCCCCAAAAAAGGGGAAATTTTTAAAAAAATTTTTTTCCCCTTTTTAAAAACCTTTTTTTTTTCCCCCCCCCCAAAAGGGGCCCAATTCCCCTTTTTAAATTCCCCCCCCCCCTTTTTTTTTAAAAAAAAAAATTTTTTTTTTTCCCCTCCCAAACCCTTGGGGAAAAAAAAAAAAATTTTTCCCCCCCAAAATTTTTTCCCTTTTTAAACCTTTTTTTTTTTTCCCCCCCCCAAAAATTTTTAAAAAAGGGGTTTTTAACCCCCTTTCCCCAAAAAAATTTATTTTTAAAAAAGGGGGTTTTTTCCCCCCCAAAAATTTTTTTCTTTTTTTTTTTTCCCCCCCCCCTTTTTATTTAAAAACCCCCCGGGGGTTTTTTTTTCCCCCCCCCCGGGAAAAATAAAAATTTTTTAAAATTTTCCCCAAAAAACCCCCCCCTTTTTTTTTTTTCCCCGGGGAAAATTTAAAATTTTTTTTAAACCCCAAACCCCTTTTTTTTTTTTTGGGGGGGGGGTTTCCCCCCCCTTTTTTTTTTTTTTTTTTGGGGGGGGGGAAAATTTTTTTTTCCCCCCCCCTTTTAAAAAAAAATTTTTAAAAAAAAAAACAACAATTTTTTCCCCCCCCAAATTTTTTTTTTTTTTTGGTTTTTTCCCCCCCTTTTTTTTTTAAAAAAAAAAACCCGGGGGAAATTTTTTTTTGGGGGGTTTTTTTTTTTTTTGTTTTTTTAAAAAAACCCCCCGGGGGGGGTTTTTTTTTCCCCCCCCTTTTCCTTTTTTTCCCCCCCCCTTTTTTTAAATTTTCCCCCCCCTTTTTTTTTTTTTTCCCCCCCTTTGGTTTTTTCCCCAAAAAAAATTTTTTTTCCCCCCCCCCCTTGGGTTTTTCCCCCCCCCCCGTTTTTCCCCCCCCCCCCGGGGGGGCCCCCTTTCTTCCCCCCCCTTTTTTTTCCCCCCCCCCAACCCCCTTTTTTTCCCCCCCGGGGGGGGCCCCCCCCCCCTTTTTTTTTTTCCCCCCCCCCTTTTTCCCCCCCCCCCCCCAAGGGGGTTTTTTTTCCCCCCTTTTTTTTTGGGGGGGGCCCCCCCCCCCCTTTTTTTAAAACCCCCCCCCCCCTTTTTTTCCCCTTTTTCCCCCCCTTTTTTTTTAACCCCCCCGGGGGGGGCCCCCCCAAAATTTTTTTTTTCCCCCCCCTTGGGAAAAACCCCCCCCCCCCCCCGTTTTTTTTTTTTTTCCCCCCCCCCTTTTGGGGGGGCCCCCCCCCTCGGGGGCCCCCCCCCAATTTTTTTCCCCCCCAAATTTTTTTTTTCCCCCCCCCGGGGGGTTTTCCCCCCAAAGGGGTTTTTTTCCCCCCTTGGGGGGGTTTTTTTTTTTGGGGGGGGGTTTTTTTTTGGGCCCCCCCCCCCCCCAAAAACCCCCCCTTTTTATTCCCCCCCTTTTTTAAGGGGTTTTTTCCCAAAAAAAAAAAGGGGGGGGGGGGGTTGGGGGGGAAAAAAAAAATTTGAACCCGGGGAAATTTTTTGGGGGGGGGGGGGGGCCCCGGGGGGGGGGGGGGGGGGGGTGGTTTTGGGGGGGGGGGGGGGGGGGTTTCCCCAAAATTTTTTAAATGGGGAAAGGGAAAAAAAAAACTTTTTAAAGGGGTTGGGGGGGGGGGTTTTTTTGAAAAAGGGGGGTTTTTTTTTTAAAATTTTTTTTTTTGGTTTTCCGGGGGGGTTTTTTTTGGGGGAAAAGGGGGAAAAAAATTTTAAAAAAAATTTTCCCCAAAAATTTTTTTTTTTTCCCCCCCAAACTGTTTCCCTTTTTTTTCCCCCTTTTTTTTTTCCCTTTTTTTCCCGGGGGGGAAAAATTTTTTTTTAAAAAAAAAAAAAGGGGGGGGGAAAATTTTTTGTTTAAAACCCCCCCCCCCTTTTTTGGGGAAAAAAAAAAAAAAAAAAACCCCCCCCCTTTTTTAAAAGGGGGTTTTTTTTTAAAAAAAATTTGGAAATTTTTTTTTTTTTTTACCCCCAAAAAAAATTTTGGGAAAAAATCCCCCCCCAGGGTTTTAAAAAATTTGGGGGAAATTTTTTTTCCGGCCAACCCCCTTTTTTTTTTTTTTTTAAATTTTCTTTTTTTTCCCCAAAAAAATTTTTTGGTTTCCTCCAAGGGGCCCCAAAAAAAAAAAAACCCTTTTCCCCCCTTTTTTTTTTAAAAAAAAAAAAAAAAAAAAAAAAAGGGGGGGGGGGAAAAAAAAAAAAAAAAAATTTTTGGGGGGGGCCCCCCTTTTTTTTCCCTTTCCCCCCCCCCCCCAACCCCCAACCCCCCCCCCTTTTTTTCCCCCTTTTTTTAAAAAATTTTTTTTTTTTTTTAATTTTTTTTAAAAATTTTTTTTTTTTAAAAAAAAAAATTTTTTAAAAATTTTTTTAAAAAAAAAAAAAATTTTTTTTTTTTTAAAAATTTTTTTTTTTTTTTTGGTTTTTTTTTTTTGGGGGGTTAAAAAAAATTTTAAAGGGGGGTTTTTTTTTGGGGGAAAAAGGGTTTTTTTTTTTTTTTTTTTTTTTTTTTTTTTTATTTTAAAATTTTTTTTTTCCTTTTTTTTTGGGAGGGTTTTTTAAAAACCCCCCATTTTTGGGGGGGGAAAAAAAATTTAAAAAAAGGGGGGGGGGAAAAAAAAAGGGTTTTTTTTTTTTGCCCAAAAAAAAAGGGGGGGGGGGAAGGGGAAAACCCTTTTTGGGGGTTTTTGGGGGGGGGGGGGAAAAAGGGTTTTTTTTTTATTCCCATTGGGGGGGTTTTTTAAAATTTTTGGTTTTTTTTTTTTTTTTTTTTTTTTTTTTTGGGGTTTTTTTAAAAATGGGGGTTTTTTTTTAAAAAAATTTTTTTCCCCGGGGGAAAAAAGGGGGGGTTTTTTTCCCCCTTTTTTGGTTTTTTTTAAAAAATTTTTTTAAAATTTTAATTTTTTAAAAGGGGTTTTTGGAAAAAAAAAAAATTTTTGGGGGGGGGGGAAAAGGGGGGGGGGGGCCCCCCCAAAAACCCCCCTTTTTTAAAAAACCCCCGGGTTTCCCCAATTTTTAAAAAAAGTTTTTTTCCCCAAACCCCCCCTTTTTTTCCCCCCAAAAAAAAAACCCCCCCCCCCAAAAAAAAATTACCGGGGGAAATTTTAAAAAAAATTTTAAAAAAAAACCGGGACCCCCAAAAAAAAAAACCATTGGGGGAAAGGGGTTTTTTCCCCTTTTTAAAAAAAAAAAAAAAATTTTTTTTTTTCCCCCCCCCCCCCGGGCCCCCCCCTTTTGGGGCCCCTTTTTAAAAAAAAAAAATGGCCCCCAACCCCCCCAAAAAAAAACCCTTTTTTTTAAAAAAATTTTTTTTTTTGGGGCCCCCCCACCCCCCGGAAAAAAAACGGGGTTTGGGCCCCCCCGGGGGAAAACCCCCCCCCCCGGGGGAAAAAACCCCCAAAAAGGGGGGGCCCCCTTTTTTCCCCCCCGGGGGGCCTTGAAATTAAAAAAAAAAACCCCGGGGGGCCCCCCCCTTTTAAAAAAGGGGGGGTTTTTCCCGGGGGGAAACCCCCCCCCAAAAAAGGGAAAAAAACCAAAAGGGGGGTTGTTTAAAAACCCAAAAAAGGGGGGGCCCGTTTGGGGGAAAAACCCAAAACCCGGGGGGGGGAAAAAAACAAAATTTTTTTCCCCTTTCCCCGGGAAAAAAAATTTTTGGGAAAAAAACCGGCCCCCCGGGGGTTTTTTGGGGGGGCCCCCTTTTGGGGCCCGGGAAAAAAACCCCCCCCCTTTTTCGGGGAAAAAAATTCCCCCTTTTTCCAAAATTTCCCCGGGGGGGCCCCCCCAAAAAAACCCCCAAAAACCCCAACAAAAAAACCCCCCCAAAAAAAAAAAAAAAGGGGCCCCCCGGAAAAAGGGAACCAAAAGGCCCCAAAAAAAGGGGGGGGAAAAAAGGACTTTTTAAAAAAAACCCCCTTTTTTTTGGGGGGGGGAAAAAAAAAGGGTTTTTTTTAAAAAAAATTTTTTTCCCCCAAAAAAACCCCCAAAAAAAAACCCCCGGGGGGGCCCCCCAAAAAAACCAAAAAAAAAAAAACCCCCCCCGGTTTTCCCTTTTTAAAAAAGGGGGGAAAAAAATTTTTTTTTTAAAAAACCCCGGGGGCCCCCCCTTTTTTTTAAAAAATTTTTAAAAAATCCTTTTTTTCCCCCCCTTTTTTGGGGGCCCCCCCCAAACCCAAAAACCCCCGGTTTTTCCCCCTTTTTTTTTTAACCCCAAATTTTTAAAACCCTTCCCAAAAATTTTTTAAAAATTTTAAAACCCCCCCAAAAAAAACCCCAAAATTTTAAAAACAAACGTTCCCCAATTTTGGGGGTTTTTCCCCCCCAAAAAATCCCAATTCCCATCAATTTTTTTTTTTAAATTTTTCCCCCCAAAAAAACCCTTTTAAAAAACCCTTTTTTTTTTAAAAAAATTTTTTAAAAAAAAAAACCCCCAAAAAATTTTTTTTTCCCCTTTTTTTTTCCCCCCCCCTTTTTCAAAAAAAAAAGGGGGGTTTTTTTCCCCGGGGAAAAAAACCCCCAAAAACACCCCAAAAAAAAAACTAACCCCTTTTCCAAAAAAAAATTTTTTTTTTTTCCTTTTTTAAAGGGGGGTTTTTTTTTTTTTTTTTTTCCCCCAAAAATTTTTTTTTTGTTTTTCCCTTTTTTCCCCCAAAAAAAAAGGGGGGGGGGCCCCCCCAAAAACCCCCCCTTTTTTTCCGGGTTTTTTTAAAAAAAAAAAAAATTTAAAAAACCCCCCGGGGTTTTTTCCCCCCCCCCCCTTTTTTTTTTTTTGGAATTTTCCCCGGTTGGGAAACCTTTTTTTTTTTCCCCCCCCCCCAAAAAACCCCCTTTTTTCCAAAAAAACCCCCCCCTTTTTTTAATTTCCCCTTTTTTTTTAAAAAAAAAAATTTAAACCCCGGGGGGTTTTAAAACCCCCCCGGGTTTTTTTTGGGGGACCGGGCCCCCCGGGGGGGCCCCCCCCCCCCTTTTGGGCCCAAATTTTTTTTTTTGGGTAAAACCCCCCTTTTTTTAATCCAAAAAATTTTTTTTTGGGAGGGAAAAATTTTTTAAACCCCCTTCCCCCCTTTTTTTTTTTTTTTTTAAAAGGGGAAAAATTTTTAAAAAAACCCCAAATTTTTAAAATTTTTTCCCCGGTTTTTTTCCTTTTTCCCCCCCTTTTCCCCCCGGGTTTTTAAAAAGGTTTCCCCGGGAATTAATTTTTTTAAAAAAAATTTTTTTAAAAAAATTATTTTAAAAAATTTCCCCCCCCCTTTTTTTTTTTTTTTAAACCCCTTTTAAAAACCAAAAAGGGGGGAAAAAAAATAAAGGCTTTCCCCTTTTTTCCCAAAACCCCCCAAAAAAAAAGGGGCCCCAATTTTTAAAAACCCCAAAAAAAAAAAAAACCCCCCCAAAAGGGGAAAACCCCCCCAAAAAGGGAAAAAAAAAAAATTTTTTTTTTTTAAAAAATTTAAAAATTTTTTAAAAAAAAAAAAAGGGGGGTTTTTTTTTTTTTGGGGGGGGGGTTTTTTCCCTTTTTTTGGGTGAAAAAAAAAACTTTTTTTTCCCCCGGGGGGGTTTTTAAACCCGGGGGGTTTTTGGGCCCCCCTTTTAAAAAGGGGATTTGGCCCAAAAATTTTTTCCGGGGGCCCCCCCCCATTTTCCCACCCGGAAAAAAAAAAGGGTTTTTTTTAAAAAATTTTTTTTTTTAATTGGGGGGGGGGAAAGGGGGGGGGGGGGGAAAAAAAAAAAAAAAAGGGTTTTTGGGGAAAAAAAATTTTCCCCCCCCAAAAAAGGGGGGGGTCCTTTTGGGGTTTTTTTCGGGGGAAAAAATTTTTTTTTAAAAAACCCCTTTTTTTTGGGTTTTTCCCCCCCCTTTTTTTTAAAAAAAAAAAACCCTTTTTCTAAAAATTTTTTTTGGGGGGGGGGGAAAAAAAAAAAGGGGGAAAGGGCCCCAAAAACGTTGGGGAAAAAAAAAACCGCCCCTTTTTTAAAAAAAAAATTTTTTTTGGGGGTTTTTTCCCCCCTTTTTTTTTTGGTTTAAAGGGTTTTTCCCCAAAAAAGGGGGGGGGGGAACCCCCCCCCCTTTTTTTTTTTAAACCCTTTTTTAAAAAAATTTTTAAAAAAACCCCTTTTTTTTTCCCCCCCAAAAACCCCCAAAAAAACCCCCCCTTTGGGGCCCCCCCCCTTTTTTTCCCCCGGGTTTTTTTTTTAAATTTTTTTTGGGGGCCCAAAAAGGGGAAAATTTTTTTTTTTTGGGGAAAAACCCCCCGGCCCTTTTTTTTTTTCCCCCCAATTTTTTTTTTTTTCCCCCAAACCCCCTTTTTATTTAGCCCCTTTTTAAAAAAAAAATTTTTTTAAGGGGTTTTTTTTTTTTTTTTTTTAAAAATTTTCCCCCCCCCTTTTTTTTTTTTTTTTTTTTTTTAAAAAAACCAAAAAACCCGGGGGGGGAAAAAAAAAATTTTAAAAATTTTTTTTTTTAAAAAAATTTTTTTTTTAAAAAAACCGGCCAAAAAAAGTTTTAAACCCCCCTTTTTTTTTTTTTTTTAAAGGGGTTTTTTTTTTAAAAAAAAAAAAAATTTTTTTAAAAAAGGTTTAAAAAGAACCCCCCGGGGGCCCCCCCCCAAAAAAAAAAACCCCCCCCAAAAAAAAAAAAAAGGGGCCCCAAAAAAATTTTTTTTTTCCCAAAAATTTTTTAAAATTTTTTCCCAAAAAAAAAATTTTTTTTTTAAAAAGGAAACCCTTTTTTCCAAAAAATTTTTATTTCCCCCCGGGAACCCCAAAAATTCCCGGGGGGCCCCCCCTTTTTTCAATTTTTTTTTTTGAAAAACCTTTTTTTCCCCAAACCCAAAACCCCCCCCCCTTTTTCCTCCCCCTCCTTTTTTTTTTAAAAAAAAAAATTTTTTTTTTTGGGGCCCCCCCCCTTTCCCCCTTTAAAATTTTAAAAGGGGGTTCCCCGGAACCCCCAAAAAAAATTTTTTTTCCCCCCCCAAAAAAAAAAAAAAAAACCCCCTTCCCCCCCGGTTAAAAAAACCCAAAAAAACCCCCCCTTTTTCCTTTTTTTCCTAATTTCCCTTAAAAACCCCCCCCCTTTTTTTTAAAACCCCCTTTTTAAAAATTTTTTGGGCCAAAAAACCCCCCCCCCCCCCGGGGGGTTTCCCCCCCCCCCGGGGGAAAAAAAAAGGGGGGGGGGGGCCCCCCCCCCCCCCCCAAAAAAAAATTTTTTTTTAAAAAAAAAAAAACCCCCCCCCAAAAAAAAAAAAAAGGGGGCGAAAAAAATTTTTTTTCCCCCCCCAATTTTAAGGGTTTTTCCCCTTTTTTAAAATTTTCCTAAAAGTAAGGGGAAAAAGAAGGGTTTTAAAAAAAGAAACCCCCCAAAAAAACCCTTTTTGGGGAAAAAAAATTTTTTTCCCCCCCCAAAAAATTTTAAAAAAAACTTTGGGGGAAAAAACCCCCCCAAAGGGTTTTTTTCCCGGGGAAGGGGCCCAAAATTTAAATTTTTTAAAAATTTTTTTTTAAAAATTTTGGGGGCCCCCCCTTTTCCCCTTTAAAATTTTTAACTTGGGTTTTTTTTGTTTTTTTTTTTCCCCTAAATTTTAAAAACCCCCTCAAAGGGGGGTTTTTTGGAAAAAAAACCCGGTTTTTTTTTTTTTTTTTTAAAAAAAAAAAAAACAAAAACCCCCAAAAAAAAAGGAAATCCTTTCCCTTTTTTTTAAAATTTTTTTTTTTAAATGGGTTTTTTTTTAAAAAAAGAATTTTTTTTGGGGGGTTTTTTTTTTTTTTCCCCCCTTTTAAATTTTTAAAAAAATTTTTCCCCCTTTTTTTTTTGGGTTGGGAAAATTTTTTTTTTGGGGGAAAAAAAAAAAAATTTTAAAAAAAAAGGGGGGGGGGTTTTTTTTTTTTTTTTTCCCCAATTTAAAAAGGGGGGGGTTTTTTTAAAAAAACCCCGGGGGGGTTTTTGGGGGAAAAAAAAAAAAAAATTTTTAAACCCCCCTTTTTTTTTTTTAAAAAACCCCCCTTTTTTTTTTAAAAAAAACCCAAAATTTTAAAGGTTTTTTAAATTTTTTTGGGGGTTTTTTTTGGGGGGGAAACCCCCATTTAAAGGGGGGCCAAAAAAATTTTTTTTCCCTTTTTTTTTTAAAAAAAATTTTTTTAAAAGGGGGGTTACCCCCGCTCCCTTCCCCAAAAAATTTTAAAAAATTTTTTTGGAAAGGGGGCCCCCTTTTTTTTTCGGGGAAAAAAAAAAAAGGTTTTAAAAAATTTTTTTTTGGGGGGTTTTTGGGTTTTTTTTTTTTTTTTTTGGGGGGTTTTGGAAAAAAAAATTTTGGGTTTTTTTTTTAATTCTTTAAATTTTTTCCCCCGGGGTTTTTTTTTCAAATTTTTTAAAAAAGGATTTTTTTTTTCCCGTTTTTAAACTTTTTTTAAACCCTTTTTTTAAAAAAAATTTTTTTGGTTTTTTTTTTTTTTTTTTCCCCCCCGGGTTTTTAAAAAACCCTTTTTTATTAAAAAAATTAAAGGGTTTTGGGGTTTTTTTTTTTTTGAAAATCTTTTTTAAAAAATTTTCCCCCCGGCCTTTTAAACCCCAAAAAATTTTTGGGGTTTTTTTTTTTTTTTTTTTCCAAAAAAAAACCCCCAAAAAAAAAGGGTTTTTTTTTTTTAAAATTTTTTTAAAAAATTTAAAAAAAAAAAAAATTTTTTTGAATTTTTGGTTAAAAAACCCCCCAAAAAATTTGGGGGGAAAAAATTTTTTTTTTAAAAATCCAAAAAAACCAAAAAAAAAAGGGGGGCCCCCGGGGAAAAAACCCCCCCCTTTTTTTTTTTTTTAAACTTGAAAAGGAAAACCCCCCGGGGAAATTTTTAAAAAAAAACCGGGGGCCCCCCCTTTTTTTTTTAATTTTTTTTTTTTAAAAAACCCAATTTTTCGGGGGTTTTTTTTTTTTTTGGGGAAAAAAAGTAAAACCGGGTATTTTTGGGAAAAAATTTAAAAAATTTTTGTTTTAAAAAAAATTTTTTTCCTTTAAATTTTCCCAAAAAATTTTTAAAAAAAAAAAAAAGGGGGCCCTTTTTTTTTCCCCAAAAAATTTTTTTTTTTAAAAAAAAAAAATTTTAAAAACTTTTTTTTTTTGGGGAAAAAAAAAAATTTTTTTTTAAATTTTAAAAAATTTAAAATTTTTTCCCCCCTTTTTTTTTTTTCCTTTTTTTTTTGGGGTTTCCCCCTTTTAAAAAAAAATTTTTTTTTTTTAAAAAAAACCTTTAAAACCCCCTTTTTTTTTGGTTTTTTTTTTTTTTTTGGAAGGGGTTTTTTTTTTATTTTAAAAAATTTTTTATTTAATTTTTTTTTTAAAAAATTTTTTTAATTTTTAAAAAAAAAAAAAAAAACCCCTTAAAAAAAAAAAGGGGGCCAAGGGTTTTTTAAAAAAAAAAATTTTTTTAAAAAATTTTTTTTTAAAAAAAAAAAAGTTTTTTTCCCGGGTTTTTTATTTTAAACCCCTTTTTTTTTTTTGGAAATTTTTTGGGTTTTTTTAAAAAAAAAAAGGGGCCTTTTTTTGGGGTTTTTTTGGGGAAAAAAAAAAATTTTTTTAAAAAAAAATTTTTTTGGGTTTTTTTTTTTCCGAAAACTTTAAAAAAAACCCCCTTGGGGAAAAAAAAATTTTTTTTTAAAATTTTTTTTTTTGGTTTTTTTGTTTAAAACCCCCCCGGTTTTCCCCCTTTTTTTCTTTTTGGGGTTTTTTTTTCCCCAAAAAATTTTAAAAGGGAAAAAAAAAAAAAATTTTTTTTTTTAAAAAAAAAAAAAATTTTAAAAAAAAATTTTTAAAAAACCCCCCAAAAAAGGCCCCCCCCCCCCCCCTTTTTTTTTTAAAAAAAAAAATTTTAAAAACCCCTTTTTTTTTTCCCCCAAAAAAAACCCTTTTTTAAAAAGGAACCCAAAAAAAAAATTTTTTTTTCCCCCCCAAAAAAATTAAACCCCCAAAAAAAAAAATTTTTTTTTTTTTTGGGGAACCCTTTTCTAAGGTTTTTTTAAAAAGGGAAAAAAATTTTTTAAATTTTTTTTTCCCTTTTTTTGGGCCCTTTTCCCCCAAAATTTTTTTTAAAAAAATTTTTTTTTTTTTAAAATTTTTAAAAAAAAAAAAAAAACCATTTTTAAAAAAAAATGTTTTTTTCTTTAAAAGGGTTTTTTTTAAAAAAAATTTTTTTTTAAAAAAAATTTTTTTTTTTTTTTCCTTTTTGTTTGGGTTTTTTTTTTAAAAAAATTTTTTTGGGGTCATTTTTTTAGTTTTTTTTTTTTTTCCCCTTTTTCCCCCCCTTTTTTTTTTTAATTTTTATTTTGAAATTTTTTCTGGAACCCCCCCTTTTTTCCCCGGGCCCGGGGGAAAAAAAAAAATTTTTTAAAAAAAAAATTTTTTAAATTTTTTCCTTTTTTTTTTTAAAAACCCTTTGGGAAATTTTTTTTTTTTTTTGGGGGGGGGGTTTTTTTTTTGGGGGAATTTTTTAAAAAAATTTTTTTAAAAAAAAAATTTTGGTTTTTTTTTTTAAAAAAAAAAATTTTTGGCCCCAAAAAATTTCAAAATTTTTTTTTTCAAAAAATTAAAATTTTTTTTAAAAAAATTGGGTTTTAAATTTTGGGGGGTTTTTAAAAAAAAAAAAAATTTTTTTTTTTTTTTAAAAAATTTTTTTTTAAAAGGGGTTTTAAATTTTTTAAAAAAACCCCCCCGGAAAAAAAATCCCCCCTTTTTTTTTTTTTCCTTTTTTTTTAAAAAAATTTAAAAAAAAAAAAAAAACCCCCCAAAAAAAAAAAAAACCCCCCCCCCAAAAAAAAAAAGAAAAAATTTTAAAAAATTTTTAAAATTTTAAAAAATTTTTTTGGGGGTAAAAAAAAAGGGGTTTTGGGTTTCCCCCAAAAAAAAAAAATTTTTAAAAAAGGGGAAAAAAAAAAAAAAAAAGGGGGGGGGAAAAAAAAAAAAAAAAAAAAATTTTTTTAAAAAAAAAAAATTTTTAAACTTTTAAAAAACCCGGGGAAAGGGGCCCCCCGGAAAAAAAAAAAAAAATAAAAAAAAAAAAGAACCCCCAAAAAAAAAGGGAAAAAAAAAAACAAAAAATTTTTTTAAAAGGGGGGGGGGAAAAAAAAAAACCCCCCTTTTAAAGGGAATTTAAAAATTTTTTTTTTAAAAAAACCCTTTTTAAAAATTTTTTCCCCCCCCCTTAAATTTTTTAAAAAAAAGGAATTTTAAAAAATTTTTTAAAAAAAAAAAAAAAAAAAATTTTTTTTTTTTTTTTTTGGGTTTTTTCCCCAAAAAAAATTTTTTTTAAAAACCCTTAAAGGGTTTTTTTTTTGGGGGCCCCCCTTTTTTTTAAAAAAAAAAAGGGGGGAAAAAACCCAAAAACAAAAAATTTTTTTTTTTAAAAAAAACGGGGCTTTAAAAGGGGGGGCCCGGGTTTTTTTTTTTCTTTTTTTTTAAATTTTTTTTTGGGGGGGGGGGGGGAAAAAAAAAAAAATTTTTTTAAAGGGTTTTTTTTTTTTTATTAAAAAAGGGGGGGGGAATTTTTCCAAAAAAACCCCCCTTTTGGGGGGGAAAAAAAAAAATTTTAAATTTTTTTTTAAAAAAAAAAATTAAAAAAAAAAATTTTTTTTTTTTTTGGGGCCCAAAATTTAAAAAAATTAAATTTTTCCAAATTTTTTTTAAAAAAAAAACCCTTTTTTTTTTTAAAAAAGGGGTTGGTTCCTTTAAAAATTTTTAAAAAAAAATTTTTTTTAAAAGGAAAAAAAAAGGGGGAAAAAAAAAAAAACCCCCGGGGGGGGGGTTTAAAATTTTTTTTTTTAAATTTTTCCCCCCCCAAAAAAAACCCCAAAAAATTTCCCCCAAAGGGGGTTTAAATTTTAAAATTTTTTTTTTTCCCCTTTTGGGGGGTTTTTTTGGGGGGTTTTTGGAAAAAAAAAATTTGGAAAAACCTTGGGTTTAATAATAAATTAAAATTTTTAAAAAAAAAAACGCCCCCCAAAAAAAAAAAATTTTTTTGGTTTTTAAATTAAAACAAAAAAGGAAAAAAAAAAAGGGGAAAATTTTTTTCCCCGGAAAAAAAAAAAAGGGGAAAAAAAAGGGTTTAAAAAAAAAAAGGGGAAAAAAACTTTTTAAAATCAATTAAAACAAAAGGGCCTTTTTTTTTTTTTTTTAAAAAAAGGGGGGTTTTTTTTTTTTTTTTTAAAAAAATTTTTTTGAAAAAAAAAAAAAAAAAAGGGTTTTTTTAAAATTTTTGGGGGGGGAAAAAAAAAAAAATTTTTTTTAAAAAAAAAAAGGGGGGGGAAAAAATTTAAAAATTTTAAAAATTTAAAAAAAAAAATTTTTTTCCCCTTTTTTAAAAAATTAAATTTTTTTGGGTTTTTTTTAAAAAAAAAAAAAAAAAAACCCCCAAAAACCCAAAATTTCAAACTTTTGGGAAATTTAAAGGGGAAAAAAAGGAAAAAGGGAAATTTTTTTTGAAGAGGAAAAAAAAAGGGGGTTTTTAAAAAAAAAAAAAAAGGTTTTTCCCCCCCTTTTTAAAAAAAACCCCAAAAATTTTTAAAAAATTTTTTAAAACAAAACCCAAAAAAAAAAATTTTTTTTTTCCCCCCCCAAAAAAAAAAAACCCCCCCCTTTTTTTTTTTTTTTTTCCCAAAAACCCCCCTTTTTTGGTTTAAAAATTTTTTTTTGGGGGAAAAAATTTTTTTTTAAAAAAAAAAAAAAAATTAAAGGGGAAAAAAATTTTTTTAAAAAAAAACCAAAAAAAAACCCCCCGGGGAAAAAAAAGGGGGAGAATTTAAAAAATTTTTTAAAAAAAAAAACCCAAAAAGGGTTTTTAAAAAAAAAAAAAAAAAGGTTTTTAAAAAATTTTAAAAAACCCCGGGGGGGAAAAAAAAAAAAAATTTTTTTAAAACCCCAAAAATTAAAAAAAAAAAAAAAAAAAAAATTTTTTAAAAAAAAAAATTTTAAAAAGGGGTTTTTTTTGGGTTTAACCCAAAATTTTTTTTGGGGGAAAAAAAAAAAAACCCGGCCCTTTTTTAAAAAAAAACCCCCCCCCCCGGGGGAAAAAATTTAAGCAAAAAAACCCCCAAAAAAGGGGGGAAAACCTTTTTAAAAAAAAAAAACCCTTTTTTTAAAAATTTTTAAAAAATTTTAAAAAAAAAAAAAAATTTGGGGGGTTTTTTGGGGGGCCCTTTTTTGGGGGGGAAAAATTTTGGGGGAAAATTAAAAAATTTAAAAAATTTTTTAAAAAAAAATTTTTAAAAAAAATTTTTTTTAAAAAAAAAAAATTTTTTTTTAAAAAAAACTTTTGGGGGGGGTTTTTTTGAAAAAAACCCCAAAAAATTTTTTTTTAAATTTTTAAAAAAGAAAATTTTTTTTTTTAAATTTTTTTTAAAAAAAAAAAGGGGGGGTTTTTTCCCTTTTTAAATTTTAAAAAAAACCCAAAATTTTTTGAAAAGGGGGGGGAAAAAAATTTTGAAAAATTAAAATTTTTTAAAAAAATTTTTTTTTTTCCCAAAAAAAAAAAACAAAAACCAAAGGAAAAAGGGGGGGGAAATTTTTTGGGGGAAAAAAATTTTTTTTTCCCCTTTTTTGGGGGAAGGTTTTAAAAAAAAAAAATTTTTTTAAATTTTAAAAAAATTTAAAAAACCCCTTTTTAAAACCCCTTTTTAAAAAAGGGGGGGTTAATTTTTGGTTTTTTTAAAAAAAAAAAAAAGGGGGGAACAGTTTTTTTTTTAAAACCCCAAAAAAAAGGGGGGGAAAAAAAAAGGGGGGAAATTTTTTTTTCCCAAAAAACGAAGGTTAAGGGAAAAAAAATTTTAAAAAAAATGTTTAAAAAAAAAAATTAAATTTTTTTTGGGGAAAAAAAAATTTTTTTTTAAAAAAATTTTTTTGGGGGGGTTTTTAAAAAAACCGGGGGGTTTTTTTTTGGGGGGGGGGGGGGAAAAAAAAACCCAAAATTTTTCCCCAAAGGGGGGGAAAAAAGGGGGTTTTTTTTGGGGGGAAAAAAAAAAAACCAAAAAAAAACCCCTTTTTTTTTTTGGGGGGGAAAAAAATTTGGGGAAAAAAGGGGGAAAAAAAGGGGGGGGAAAAAAAGAAAAAAAAAAAGGGGGAAAAAAGGGGGGAAAAAAAGGGGGAAAAGGGGGGGCCCAAAGGGGGGGGGTTTTTGGGGGGGGGGAAATTTTTTAAAAAAAACCCTTTTTTTAAAAAAAAAAAAAACCTTTTTGGGGTTTTTTTTTTTTTTTAAAAATTTTTTGGGGGGGGGTTTTTTTTTTTTTGGGGGGGTTTTTTTTTTTTTTTTTTAAACCCAAACCAAAAATTTTTTTTTTTGGGTTTTTTTTGGGGTTTTTTTGGGGGAAAAAAAAAAAATTTTGGGGGGGGGGCCGGGGGGGCGGGCCCTTTCCCCCCCGGGGGGTTCCCGGGGGGGGGGGTTTGGGGGGGGGGGGGGGTGTGGGGGGTTTGTTGGGGGGGGGGGGGGGCCTTGGGGAAAAAAAAAAAAGGGGGGGGGGGGGGTTTTTTGGTTTTGGGGGGGTTTTTTTTTGGGGGGAAAAAAAAAAATTTTTTTTTTTTTCTTTTTTTTGGGGGGGCCCCCCCCCCGGGGGGTTTTTTTTGGGGGGGTGTTGGGGTTTTGGGGGTTTTTTTTCCTTTTTTTTGGGGGGTTAAAAGGGTTAATTTTTTTTTGGGGGGGGGGGGGTTTTGGGGGTTTTTTTCCCCCCCCGGGGGAAAAAAATTTTTTTGGGGGGGGGCCCTTTTTTTTTTTGGGGTTTTTTCCCCCCCTTTTTCCCCCCGGGGGGGGTTTTTGGGGGTTTGGGGGTTTTTTTTTTTTTGGGGGGGGGTTTTTTTAAAATTTTTGCTTTTTTAAAAACCCCCTTTTTTCCCCCCCTTTTTCTTTTTTAAAAATTTTTTTTGGGTTTAAAAACCTTAAAAAATTAAAAAAAAAAATTTTTTTAAATTTTAAAAAAGGGGAAAAAAAATAATTTTCCTTTTTTTGGGGGGTTTTTTTTAAAAAAAATTTTTTTTTTTTTAAAAGAAAAATTTTTTTTTTTTTTTTAAAATTTTTAAAAAAATTTTTCCCTTTTTTTTTTGGAAAAAAAAGGGGGCCTTTTTTTTTTTGGCCTTAAAATTTTTAAAAAAAAAAACGGGAAAAAAGGGGGGGGGGCCCCCCCCCAAAAAAAAGGGGGGGCCAAAAAAAAAAAAAATAGGTAAAATTTTCCCTTTTTTTTTCGCTCCTAAATTTTTTAAAACCTTTTTGGGGAAAACCCCGGGTTTTCCCTTTTTCTTTTCCTTGATTGGTTACCCTTTTTGTTGTGCTCTCTTTTTTGTTTTTGTATTTTTTAAAAAAATTTTAAAATTTTTGAAAAATTTTTAAACAAAATTTTTTTCTGTTAATAAAATTTTAATTGTTTTAATTTTTCAATTTTGAGAAATTTTTACCTTTTCAATAACCCATTTTACCAAATTTATGTTAAATTTGTTTCTATATTCAATTGCGTTGGGAAGGGAAAGAAATCAAGCTTCCTTAAAACGTTGTTGGGGAAGTTGTTAATAAATGTTTCTTTTTTATTATGTTGGTTTTTTAAAATTTTTCATTGAAATATCCAAAAAAAAAAATTCACCAATTTGGGGGGTTAAACCCGTCTGTCTAGCCAAAGTCACCAATCCAATTTTAATCTTACCTACCTGTTGAATAATTCAGACTTTTAAAAATTTTCCTTC
>CM065733.1:438485-440985 GCA_033310375.1 Conus canariensis
ATTCTATGTCATTGCATTGCATTCTATGTCGTTGCATTGTATTCTATGTCATTGCATCACATCGGTTCTATTGCATTGTATTACAGTGTACATTTTCCTGCTGAAATTGAATAATATTGCAAGGTATTACATTGTTATGTATAGTGGGGGCCGGAATAGCTCAGTGGAAGAGCGCCGGACTCGTTACAATCTTGGGGTTGCGGGTTCGAACCTCCGTCGGGCCGTTTCGGTACAGCGGGATTTTTTCCTCGGAGTTAACATTGGTTCTGACTCCATTTCCCACACAGTCCTTCGAATGAGACTATAAACCGAGGTTCCGTGTGTGAACGCACGCATAACATCTTGCACACAGGTAAAATTCCATCACCAACTTTCGGAAGAGAAGGCCAGTTTGGCCGTTGGTATGAATGACACGTTACACATAGCATGCACCTTCCCCGAAGATGGAATATGGCTGCCTTAATGGCGGGAATAAATACGGTCATAAAAACTCCACTCCCTTTGTTGGGTAGCTGGGATTAATCCTTGCCTTTCTATACAGGGGGTGTCCACAGGAGTATCAGCCTGCGTACGCAGAAGAAGAAGTACTGTGTTGTACATTTCTTTGCTGAAACTGAATTATATTGCAAGGTATTGAATTGTCGTGTATAGTATTGTGTTGCCATCCACTATCATTGTAGTATCATCATCATCATCGCCTATTACCCCTCCTGGGGTACAGGCCGCCAACCAAGGACCTCCAGACATCTCTGTCCTGAGCTCTTTTCTCCAGCTGGTTCCAAGCCATCCCCATGTTCTTGATGTCTGCTTCCAGGTCCCTGCGCCGGGTGTTCCTTGGCCGACCTATTTTTCGTTTTCCTTGAGGGTTCCCTGCTAGGGTTCGTCTGGTTATGTTGCTTGCAGGCTTCCGCAGCGTATGTCCAATCCAGCCCCAACGTCGTTTTTTTTTTATTTCCTGTTCTGCGGGCAGCTGGTTTGTTCTCTCCCAGAGCTCGTTGTTGTTGATGGTGTCTGGCCATCGGATGCGGAGAATCTTGCGCAGGCAGTTGTTGATGAACACCTGCACTTTCTTGGTGGTGGCAACTGTAGTTCTCCAGGTTTGCGCTCCGTACAATAGAACTGCTTTGATGTTGGTGTTGAAGAGCCTGACTTTGGTGTTGACTGACAGTTCCTTGGAGCTCCAGATGTTCCGTAGCTGTACGAACGCTGCCCTGGCCTTTCCGATCCTTGCTCTGACGTCGGCGTCTGTGCCCCCCACCTCCCCCCCTCCCTCCCCCCCCACCTCCCCCCCTCCCTCCCCCCCCTCCCTCCCCCCCCCCCCTGCTTGTCGATGACACTGCCCAGGTAAGTAAAGGCTTCTACTTCCACTGCAGAATATTCCACGGTATTGTATAACACTGCGTCGCAATTTGCAGCGTAGTGCATGGCATTCTATTCCGTTACATTGCATCATATTGCATAGTATTTCATTTTATTGCGTCACATTGTACTAGATAACGTTGTATTGCCTTGCCTGGCATTGCAATACACTGTATTAAATCGCATTGTATTGCATTGTTGTCTAGAATACTATGATTTTCTTTCCACAACAAACGTGTTGCTGGAGGGCGTGCGTGCGTGCGTGCGTGCGTGCGTGTGTGTGTGTGTGCGTGCGTGCGTGCGTGCGTGCGTGCGTGCGTGCGTGCGTGCGTGCGTGCGTGCGTGCGTGCGTGTGTTGTGCAAACTGGCCACCCCTTAGCCAATGAACTGAGGTGTCTGTTTGCTTTTTATCCCCAGATTGTTCACAGCACGCTAAGAGGTCGGGCGCTACACATGAACTCTCAGTTTATTGTCTCATCTGAAAGACTTCTACGGCCCCCATTGTAAGCTCTAATGAAGAGAGGGGGCGGACAAAAAAAAAACAAACAGCAAATACACAAACCATTAATGGCGGTGGGGAAGACTCGAACTTGCCGACCTGTGATCTGCTCGCCAATGGGGTGAGAAGTCAACCGCTAAGCCACCACGCCTCCACACAATGTCCTCACCCGCCCCGCCCCCCCCCCCCCCACCCCACCCCAGCCTACCCCTCCTCCTCCTCACCCCCATCCTCCCAAACACACTCATCAGACAAATCTGACGGTTATTGACGTTTTGAACCAAATCCTCCGTGGGAGTCTTTCAATAGCACCCACTTTGCACCTTGCCTCCAAGCCATGACGAACCAAATTGTTTAACCCCACCCCCATCCCATCCCACCCACCCCACCCTACCCCACCCCACCACCACCCATTCAAGCTCCTTGTGCTCACATAGTTTTTCTCCCCTTCTGACCTCTTCGCCGTCACCCCCCCCCCCCCCCCCTCACTCTCCCAGCGACCACCCCCTCTCTTTTTTAGTGCATTGAATTCAACAAACATTGCAACCTCTCTCTCGGTCTGTCTATTTCTCTGGCTGGCTGGCTGTTTGTCTCTCTCTCTCTCTCTCTCTCTCTCTCTCTCTCTTCTTGTGTGATTTATTT
>CM065733.1:453485-465985 GCA_033310375.1 Conus canariensis
CGATGTTGACGACAATGATAATGATGATGAGAATGATGACGACGACGACTGTGATGATGATGATGATTATGATAATGGTGATGATGATGATGACGACGACGACGACGACGATGATGATGACGACGACGACGACTACAGCAACAATAATAATAACTAACAGCAGTAGCAGCAACAACAACATCAATAATAATAATCATCATCATCATATACTACTACTACTACTACTACTAAAAAAAAAATAATAATAATAATAACAGCAATGACGATGATGATAATAATGATAATAATATACTATGATGATGATGACGACAATGACGACGACGACGACGATGACGACGACGACGACAACGACGACGACGACGGCGATAGATGATGATGATGATGATGATGATGATGATGATGATGATGATGATGATGATGAAAAAGTTGATGACGACGACGACGACGACGACGACGACGATGACGATGATGATGATGATGATGATGATGATGATGATGATGATGATGGCGACAACGCCGATGATGATGATTTCATGTGTGTTTCTTTCCATGAAAACACTCAGAGCGGGGTCCTGACGGCTCTGTAAATACCATGTGACATATGGACACAAACAAGTGTAAAAGTTCTGAATTGCTTTTACTTTCCAGACGACTTACAAAGAAGGTCCAAGTAAAAAGACATGATCTATTTGTCTGCGCGAAGACAGGAATATATCCTTCCATTCCAGACTCAATTTCACGCTGGTTGCTTGTTGATGAAGAGCCGGGGAGAATGATGACTGCGTATTACAGTGACAAAACTTCTTCAGCTTTACTTCATCCTGGAAAGCAAACACATAACACTGTATTAAAAGTAAGAGTAATTTGTGGCTGGCTGGCTGGCTGTCTGTCTGTCTGCTGTCTGTCTGTCTGCCTGTTAGTTTGTCTGTTTGTCAGTCTGTCTGTCTGTCTTTCTCTCTCTGTGTCTGTCTGTCTGTCTCTCTCTCTCTCTCTCTCTCTCTCTCTCTCTCTCTCTCTCTCTCTCTCTCTCTCTCTCTCTCCTCATTTTCAGCCTCATTGCCTTCCTCAGTCTCTTTCTGTTTCTCTTATTCTGTCACATCTTTGCTTATCCCCCAAATTCCTCCCCTCTCCCCAGCCCTGTCAGTCTCTCTGTCTCTGTCTCTGTGTCTGTCTCTGTCTGTCTTTCTGTCTCTGTCTGCCTCTCTGTCTCTCTCTCTGTCTCGTCTGTCTGTCTGTCTGTCTGTCTGTCTGTCTGTCTGTCTTCTCTCTCTCTCTCTCTCTCTCTCTCTCTCTCTCTCTCTCTCTCTTCTCAATCCCAGATATATCAACCAGAAGAATGAACAGATAACAAAACCGAGAAGAACGAAAAAAAAGGAAGACATTGTCGCTCATTCCCTCATTCCCACACAGTCACTGCTGCTATTCCACACCCCAAGAGACTCAGAAAAGAGGGTAAAAATAAACCCTGTGTAGCACGTGCACCTAATCCTTCAGTCTCCACACATCAATAAGTCTCACTGACCATTCCTACATCCTCCCCATCTCTTTCTCACTGCTGCTTTACCAGTCCCCCCCCCCCCCACACACACACACACAATGCTATCAGTATACCAGATCATCTGGATGAACTTCTATTCACTACAATACAACGTCCCAGCCGCTACTCCAAGTCGCCTTCTTTGCACGTAATCTCTCTCCGCCATTCCCCTGTCACAGATGTGCCGATCCTGTCTGGGAGGAGGCGATATGAACAGAGAAGAGCACGCTTCACAGACTTGTCCTGCAGTGACAACACGGCAGGAGGAACCATCACCTGAGATCTCACTGGGCCAGGGTGGCTTCAGAGAGTTGCCGCGCCTGTTGGTCTGCTGGCTGTATAGGGATGAGACGTGTGGGTAACAAGGCCCACTTCCAACCCCCCCCCCTCCACTCTCCCCATATGACACCCCCTCGCTCCCCTTCTCATCCCTTCCTCATTGATGTTTTACTGTTTCTGAAGTGAATGCAGAAGTGTTCTCTATACACGCAGACAATCTGGACCAGTTTCTGTACACAAGACCACAACACCCCAGCCACCACTCAAGATCCCCTTCTTTGCACGTAATCTCCCCCCCCCCCCACCCCAGCCCCCGTTCCCCTCTCACTGGAGCACTGACCCCGC
Organism: Conus canariensis; assembly: GCA_033310375.1. NCBI lineage: Eukaryota > Metazoa > Mollusca > Gastropoda > Neogastropoda > Conidae > Conus > Conus canariensis. The sequence continues at coordinate 455,647 of CM065733.1, forward strand.
TGAGAGTGGTCGACATGAAAAGAGAAGAGCACGTTTCACGGATTTGTCCTGCAGTGACAAAGAACACGGCAGCAGCAGGAACCATCTCCTGAGATCTGACTGGGCCAGGGTGGCTTTAGAGAGTTGCCGCGCCTGTTGCTCTGTTGTCTGTGTGTATAGGGATGAGACGTGTGGGTAACAGGGGTCTGTAGTCCGTTATGTCATGACAGGCCTTTCGCACAGTCTTGGAAAAATGGATTCTGAGTGTTCATGAATTTGCCTCAAAAATGTTTGTTTGCTGACATGGAGTGACTTTGATCAAATCAAGAATTCATCTTTCTCTGTCTGTGTCTGTCTGGCTCTCTGTCCTTTGTTTTGTGTGTGTGTGTGTCTCATCTGTGTTGTTCCTGTCTCCTGTTTTTCCTCTCCATCTATTTGTCTGTCTGTCTGCTGTGTGTGTGTGTGTGTGTGTGTGTGTGTGTGTGTGTGTGTGTGTGTGTGTCTGCCTGCATGTCTGTCTGTCTGTCTATCTCTTTCTCTCTTTCTCATGTTATGGTGGAATGCATTAGGAAAATGAAAACAGAAATATCAATAGAAAAAATCATCCCACTCTCCTATCCCCCACACTCATTGATGCTATCCAGTATCCCAAGAAGAAAAAAAAAAGAGGAGAGGTGGGGGGAGAGGGGGTGACAGAGAGGCAACCTGGTCAGTAGGTATGGCTTATCCCTCCCATCCTACCCATTAACAAGGCCCTCTTTCCCCTCCTTGTATCACACCCCCTCCCCCCCCCCTCACTCCCTTTCCAACCCCCTTCCTCGTTGCTGTTTTTTTTTTTTTTTTAACCAGTTCTGAAGTAAACGCAGAAGTGCTCTCTGTACACACAGACAATCTGGATCAGCTTCTGTGCACAAACTCACCACACCCCACCCACCCACCACTCGACATCGCCTTCTTTGCACGTAATCTCTCCCCCGTTCCCCTCTCACGGGGGCACTGATCGTGCCTGGGAGAGGTCGATACCAACAGGGAAGAGCACGCTTCACGGACCTGTCCTGCAGTGACGCAGAACACGGCAGAACGAACCATCTCCTGAGATCTGACTGGGTTGGTGTAGTAGCTGGCTTCAGCCCGTGCGGCGTCTGTCAGTCTGCTGTCTGGACATGGACGTGAGGAGAGAGAAGTTCTGAGTGCAAGTGATCAGGACTTTAGGAACTAATTTCAAGAAGTTGGGTGTGATTGATGGCATGTTTGGATGACAGGGGCTTCAGTCTTTTTTTTTCTAAAGACAGGTCATTTGCACAGTTTTCTTTTTTTTGATGATCGCAGACTTTTCATGAAGTGTAGCTGAAAGTCTTTAGGTGACATGGAGTGACGTTGATAAAATCAGACGTTTGTTCTTCCTCATCTGTCTCTGTTTAGTTCTCTGTCTCTGTTCTTTTTCATCTCTTTCATTTTGTCAGTGATTCTAAATCTTTTTTTTTTCATTTGTGTCTGTGTGTCTGTCAGTCCATGTGTCTGTCTGTCTTTCTGTCTTTCTGTTTGCTTGTCAGATCTCAGGAGATGGTTCGTTCTGCCATGTTCTGCGTCACTGCAGGACAGGTCCGTGAAGCGTGCTCTTCCCTGTTGGTATCGACCTCTCCCAGCCAGGATCAGTGCACTCGCAAAAGAGGGATGGGAGAGATCACTAGGGAAGGCAGGGATTCTGAGTAGTGGCTGGGGGTTGTGAAGCTGATTCAGAGGATGTGGATTGACAGACAGACGGGGATTCTGAGTAGTGGCTGGGGTTGTGAAGCTGATTCAGAGGATGTGGATTGACAGACAGACGGGGATTCTGAGTAGTGGCTGGGGGTTGTGAAGCTGATTCAGAGGATGTGGATTGACAGACAGACGGGGATTCTGAGTAGTGGCTGGGGTTGTGAAGCTGATTCAGAGGATGTGGATTGACAGACAGACGGGGATTCTGAGTAGTGGCTGGGGGTTGTGAAGCTGATTCAGAGGATGTGGATTGACAGACAGACGGGGATTCTGAGTAGTGGCTGGGGTTGTGAAGCTGATTCAGAGGATGTGGATTGACAGACAGACAGGGATTCTGAGTAGTGGCTGGGGTTGTGAAGCTGATTCAGAGGATGTGGATTGACAGACAGACAGGGATTCTGAGTAGTGGCTGGGGTTGTGAAGCTGATTCAGAGGATGTGGATTGACAGACAGACGGGGATTCTGAGTAGTGGCTGGGGGTTGTGAAGCTGATTCAGAGGATCTGGATTGACAGACAGACGGGGATTCTGAGTAGTGGCTGGGGGTTGTGAAGCTGATTCAGAGGATGTGGATTGACAGACAGACGGGGATTCTGAGTAGTGGCTGGGGGTTGTGAAGCTGATTCAGAGGATGTGGATTGACAGACAGACGGGATTCTGAGTAGTGGCTGGGGGTTGTGAAGCTGATTCAGAGGATGTGGATTGACAGACAGACGGGGATTCTAAGTAGTGGCTGGGGATTGTGAAGCTGATTCAGAGGATGTGGATTGACAGACAGACGGGGATTCTGAGTAGTGGCTGGGGTTGTGAAGCTGATTCAGAGGATGTGGATTGACAGACAGACGGGATTCTGAGTAGTGGCTGGGGGTTGTGAAGCTGATTCAGAGGATGTGGATTGACAGACAGACGGGGATTCTGAGTAGTGGCTGGGGGTTGTGAAGCTGATTCAGAGGATGTGGATTGACAGACAGACGGGGATTCTGAGTAGTGGCTGGGGGTTGTGAAGCTGATTCAGAGGATGTGGATTGACAGACAGACGGGGATTCTAAGTAGTGGCTGGGGGTTGTGAAGCTGATTCAGAGGATGTGGATTGACAGACAGACGGGGATTCTGAGTAGTGGCTGGGGGTTGTGAAGCTGATTCAGAGGATGTGGATTGACAGACAGACGGGATTCTAAGTAGTGGCTGGGGGTTGTGAAGCTGATTCAGAGGATGTGGATTGACAGACAGACGGGATTCTAAGTAGTGGCTGGGGGTTGTGAAGCTGATTCAGAGGATGTGGATTGACAGACAGACGGGGATTCCGAGTAGTGGCTGGGGGTTGTGAAGCTGATTCAGAGGATCTGGATTGACAGACAGACGGGGATTCCGAGTAGTAGCTGGGGGTTGTGAAGCTGATTCAGAGGATCTGGATTGACAGACAGACGGGGATTCTAAGTAGTGGCTGGGGGTTGTGAACTGATTCAGAGGATGTGGATTGACAGACAGACGGGGATTCTGAGTAGTGGCTGGGGGTTGTGAAGCTGATTCAGAGGATGTGGATTGACAGACAGACGGGGATTCTAAGTAGTGGCTGGGGGTTGTGAAGCTGATTCAGAGGATGTGGATTGACAGACAGACGGGGATCCTAAGTAGTGGCTGGGGGTTGTGAAGCTGATTCAGAGGATGTGGATTGACAGACAGACGGGATTCTAAGTAGTGGCTGGGGTTGTGAAGCTGATTCAGAGGATCTGGATTGACAGACAGACGGGGATTCTGAGTAGTGGCTGGGGGTTGTGAAGCTGATTCAGAGGATCTGGATTGACAGACAGACGGGGATCCTAAGTAGTGGCTGGGGGTTGTGAAGCTGATTCAGAGGATGTGGATTGACAGACAGACGGGGATTCTAAGTAGTGGCTGGGGGTTGTGAAGCTGATTCAGAGGATGTGGATTGACAGACAGACGGGGATTCTAAGTAGTGGCTGGGGGTTGTGAAGCTGATTCAGAGGATCTGGATTGACAGACAGACGGGGATTCAAAGTAGTGGCTGGGGGTTGTGAAGCGGATTCAGAGGATCTGGATTGACAGACAGCATTGTTGAGTTCTCTTGGGAATTGGTGGAGTAGACATGAGGGAAGGCGGTGGGAAGGGGGTAGGGTAGGATGCAGGGAGGAGGAAGTGGGTCTGGTGGATGTGTGGTATGTGACGGACAGACCACAATTACAGAGGTATTTCGCCTTTTTCCCATTCTCTGGCTGTATGGGACAGCATTAATGAGTGTGGAGGAATGATGGAGTAATCATTTTATAAAGATTTTGTTTGCTAATCCTTCCTTTTGTGTATGATACCATGTGATGAGAGAGAGAGTGTGTGTCAGAGACAGAGACAGACACAGGCAGGCAGGCAGTCAGACAAGCAAACAGAAAGACAGAAAGACAGACAGACACATGGACTGACAGACACACAGACACAAATGAAAAAAAAAAAAAGATTTAGAATCACTGACAAAATGAAAGAGATGAAAAAGAACAGAGACAGAGAACTAAACAGAGACAGATGAGAAAGAACACATTTCTGATTTTATCAACGTCATTCCATGTCACCTAAAGACTTTCAGCTACACTTTCATGAAAAGTCTGCGATCATTGAAAAAAACCCCTGTGCAAATGACCTGTCTTTAGAAAAAAAAAGACTGAAGCCCCTGTCATCCAAACATGCCATCAATCACACCCAACTTCTTTAATTCCTAAAGTCCCATACAGCCAGAGAATGGGAAAAAGGCGAAATACCTCTGTAATTGTGGTCTGTCCGTCACATCCCACACATCCACCAGACCCACTTCCTCCTCCCTGCATCCTACCCTACCCCCTTCCCACCGCCTTCCCTCATGTCTACTCCACCAATTCCCAAGAGAACTCAACAATGCTGTCTGTCAATCCACATCCTCTGAATCAGCTTCACAACCCCCAGCCACTACTTAGAATCCCCGTCTGTCTGTCAATCCACATCCTCTGAATCAGCTTCACAACCCCCAGCCACTACTTAGAATCCCCGTCTGTCTGTCAATCCACATCCTCTGAATCAGCTTCACAACCCCCAGCCACTACTCGGAATCCCCGTCTGTCTGTCAATCCACATCATCTGAATCAGCTTCACAACCCCCAGCCACTACTTAGAATCCCCGTCTGTCTGTCAATCCACATCCTCTGAATCAGCTTCACAACCCCCAGCCACTACTTAGAATCCCCGTCTGTCTGTCAATCCACATCCTCTGAATCAGCTTCACAACCCCCAGCCACTACTCAGAATCCCCGTCTGTCTGTCAATCCACATCCTCTGAATCAGCTTCACAACCCCCAGCCACTACTCAGAATCCCCGTCTGTCTGTCAATCCACATCCTCTGAATCAGCTTCACAACCCCCAGCCACTACTCAGAATCCCCGTCTGTCTGTCAATCCACATCCTCTGAATCAGCTTCACAACCCCTAGCCACTACTCAGAATCCCCGTCTGTCTGTCAATCCACATCCTCTGAATCAGCTTCACAACCCCCAGCCACTACTTAGAATCCCCGTCTGTCTGTCAATCCACATCCTCTGAATCAGCTTCACAACCCCCAGCCACTACTCAGAATCCCCGTCTGTCTGTCAATCCACATCCTCTGAATCAGCTTCACAACCCCCAGCCACTACTTAGAATCCCCGTCTGTCTGTCAATCCACATCCTCTGAATCAGCTTCACAACCCCCAGCCACTACTCAGAATCCCCGTCTGTCTGTCAATCCAGATCCTCTGAATCAGCTTCACAACCCCCAGCCACTACTTAGAATCCCTGCCTTCCCTAGTGATCTCTCCCATCCCCCTTTTGCGAGTGCACTGATCCTGGCTGGGAGAGGTCGATACCAACAGGGAAGAGCACGCTTCACGGACCTGTCCTGCAGTGACGCAGAACATGGCAGAACGAACCATCTCCTGAGATCTGGCTGGATTGGTGTAGTAGCTGGCTTCAGCCCGTGCGGCGTCTGTCAGTCTGCTGTCTGGACATGGACGTGAGGAGAGAGAAGTTCTGAGTGCAAGTGATGAGGACTTTAGGAACTAATTTCAAGAAGTTGGGTGTGATTGATGGCATGTGTGGTTGACATGGGTCAGTAGTCCTTTCCGTAAAGGGAGGTATTTGCACTGGGCCTTGGAAAAACGATCTGTGAGTGTTCGTGAAAAACCGTTATCAAAAATTGTTTTGTTGACATGTTAGTAACTTTGATCGAATTAAGAATCTCTCTTTCTGTCTGTCAATGTTTGTGTCATCATCTCCATGTTTGCATCTTTCTCAGACTATTTTGTCTCTGTCTCCTTCTCTATCTCAGTTTGTCTGTCTGCGCCCTACCCACCTCCTCTCTCCCCCGTCTCTCTCTCTCTTCATCCTTCTGCCTCCCCCCCTCTCTATCTCATTATATCTGTGGAATAATAAACAACATCATGAAAAAAGTAACCAATATTGTGGCTTGCTCCCCAACCCTGCCCTCCCCCCCCCCCACGCCTCCCCATCACCCCCCACCCCACTTCTCCCGATGTCATTGCTGTTCTCTGAGAGAATCGAGAAAAAAAAGAAAAAAAAAACGGGCGAGAACAATACTTATCTCACCCATACCACAAATTAATAAGAGCCCACTTCTCCCTCTATAGATCTTACCTATGCCATCTCAACTCTCCTGATTGTTGCTTTACCAATTTTCTAAAGAATTAAGCAAAATTCACCTCTAAAATAAAAAGAGAGCCACCAGAAGTGAAAAGTTACCATGACCATAACTCAACTGAAAAAAAAAGCAAACAAAACATGCTGATCACATGTGTAAATATAAACATAGATAAATAAAATTGTTATTACCCTTGTCAGCTGACCACGCAAGATCCATCCAGGGCTGTCAAACCAACATTGGAAAAAAAAAATCACATCCCGAGAAATACTTGCACCTTGTAAGAAAGGCCACATTAAAAGAAACAGAAAACGACAACAAAACATTGTATGGCTGGCAAGACACCCGGGACACCTGAGATGCTTTAGGTGAACAAGACCAGACCGCCACAGAGAGAGCCAGTAGTCAACGCCTAATTCCTCCAAACCAAATCTAAAAAGGTTTAGAGGGGAGAAAAAAGAGGGAAAGGACAATATCAAAACGCTACAAAAACACATCTACAGACTTCACATGGTCATGCAGACACTGCATGTAGCAGAAGGGACGGTCAGTGACCTATCCTGAACAGCGTGCATGATTTTCACTGCCCAATGTCCACACCACCTTCAACACAAAACAACAACAAAAACAGCAACAGCAACAATAGCAACAACAACAACAATAACAATAACTACCACCACCACCACCACAACAACAACAATAAACAACAACCATAACAACAACAGTAACAACAACAACAACAACAATGACAACAACAACAACATCAATAACAACCACCAGCACCACCACCACCACAAGAACACTGCAACAACAACGATAACAATAACAACAAAGCTGGCATGCCATCAAGTGTGACCAAAATATGAAGCGTAAAAGAACTTCCAGAACAAAGATAGTAAAAAAAAAAAAAAAAAAAAAGGGCCCACAAAGTCAGGAAATACAACAGCAGACGAAGTAAAGAAAGACAGTAAAGCTAGACAGACAGAAGTAGGCACAGTCCCAGAGAGTGACAGACAAGAGGAAGTTTATCCGCACAGATGTTCTATAAGGAGGAAGAGCAAGACCTGTTTCTACTGAAAGAAACCTCAAGAGTCCGCATGAGGACTGAACCTGATTTTGTGGCAAACAAGCTGTCTGGAAATGTTCGAACACCAATTCCGTTCATCTAGGGTTTTATTCTGCCCAAAATCTCTCTCTCTAACTCTCTGTCTGTCTGTCTGTCTGTCTGTCTGTCTGTCTGTCTGTCTGTCTGTCTGTCTGTCTCTCTCTCTCTCTCTCTCTCTCTCCTCTCTCTCTCTCTCTCTCTCAATGCAGTTTTTTTGTGTTTCTGTTTCTTTGGCGTAGGTTTTGTGTATATGTACTCACCCCCCCCCCCCCCCCCTTCATTAGGGGCCTAGGCCTATGAATGATTAAACCATTCGAATCTCTCTCTCTCTCTCTCTCTCTCTCTCTCTCTCTCTCTCTCCTCTCTCTCTCCTCTCATGAGGGACAATTGCCTACACACCAATATCCTCTGTCTGTCTGTCTGGCTGGCTGGCTCCTTCTCGCTCTCTGTCATGAGGGGCAATAGCCTAAACACCAATATGCTCTCTCTGTCTCTGTCTCTGTTTGTCTTTCTCTCTGACTGTCTGTCTTTGTCTCTCTCTCTCTCTAGGCCTCTGTCTGTCTGTCTTTCTGTCTGTCTTTCTGTCTGTCTGTCTTTCTGTTTGTCTGTGTGTCTGTCTGTCTGTCTGTCTGTCTGTCTCTGTCTCTGTCTCTGTCTCTGTCTCTTCTCTCTCTCTCTCTCTCTCTCTCTCTCTCTCTCTCTCTGGCGGCAGTTAGATTGATTTTTCTTTGAGGCAGGACATTCACACCCAGACTGGGAAAAGGTCATCTTGGTTCTAAAGAGGAAGTCCACTTATGAGGAAAGAACCCACTGATTAAATTGAGAGCCTCGCCTTATCCATTTGCTTCTGTCTGTTTCGTCTGTCTGTTTGTGTGTCTCTTGTTTGTCTGCCTCTGCTCTGTCTTCTGTCTGTCTTTCTGTCTGTCTGTCTGTCTGTCTGCCTCTGCCTCTGCCTCTCTCTCTCTCTCTCTCTCTCTCTCTCTCTCTCTCTCTCTCTAATTCTCTTTTCCTGTCTATATACCAACAACCAGTAGACTGTACCCAATCCTCCCATGTCCTATCACACACAGCTGCTATCTCCAGACTCTGAGAGAATAAAAAAAAAACATAAAGAAAACTCTGCGAGGAAGCGTGGCTTATCTCTCCCATCCACTCTCTACCCTCTAACCCCCATCATCTTTTTCTGTCTTTCTCCATAGCTTACCGCCACTTCACCAGGGCCCAGGGATTCCAGAACTGCTGTAAACCCAGATGATCTGGATCAGTTTGTCGTCGCAATAGCACAACACCCAAGCCGTTACACGGAGTCCACTTCTTTGCTCGCAATCTCCCCTCCCTCGCCCTCTCACAAGTATCCCAATCCTGGCTTAGTGTGGTTGATTGGAAAACAGAAGAGAAAGCTTTAGTGACTTGCCCTGTACTGACACAGATCAAGGCAGAACGAACCATCTTCTGAGAGCTGTCTGGGTCGGTGTAGTAGCTGGGATCAGCCAGTGCCGTGCCTGTCTGGAATGCTGTCTGTACACGGACATGATGAGAGGGAAGTACAGAGTGGTGGAGATTAGGGCTCCACGAACTCATTGGAGATGCAGTGGAGAGGGATGTGGTCATTGATGAGATAACTGGATGACAGGATTATACAGTGAATGCCCAATCATTAAAGCCAGGAGACCTTTGGTGGCATGGGGAAAATGAATTCAACATTTTCGTCAAGCGTGTGGAGATGCATAGTCACTGCTGATAAGATTGAGTGTCTCTCCTTCTCCGTCTGTCTCTCTGCTTTCTCTGTCTGTTTTTGTTTTTAACTCAGGGTGTCCGTCTGTCTGTCTCAGTCTCTCTTTCTCTGTCTATTTGTCTGTCTATCTGTCTGTCTGTCTGCCTGCCTGCCTGTCTGTCTATCTGTCTCTCTGTCTGTCTGTCTGTCTCTCATCTAAATGTATGGCATATGAAGCGATGCAAAAAGTGTGTTTTTCTCTTCAGATTTGGCGAAAAGACACGAGGTCATTTCTGATTTAATCATCAGGAAATAAAATTGTGATTTAACGCATCAACAGAATAATCATTGTATAAAAATAGAAAAATGGCCACTGGCCACTCTATCTCATTCACATGGCTATAGTTCTAGACGTCTTGAGTATCGAGCCCCAAAATGTCCTGTTAGAAAGTGTAGCAAAGTGCTCTCCCATCCACTACCCCTCAACCCCCCCCCCACCCACCCCCGCCCTCAGCCTGTCCCGTTCTATCCTTTCCCATTCTTTGTCGTTTCTGTTCCAGTTCCCAGGAGAACTTGGAAGTACCTTGTACTCCCAGATAGGCTGGATCAGCGTCTATCCGAAATATGACAACACCTCCACCATTCCTTGGACTTCCCTTCTGTACTCATAATCGGTCTCCTGTTGCCCCCCTCACGTGTCTCCTGCTCCTGGCTGAGAGTGGTCTGTTGGAACAGACAAGTGGACGCTTCACTGACTTGTCCTGTGTCGTCATAGAACACGGCAGAACCAACCAACTCTATGGGATCTGCCGGAGCTTTTTTTTTTGGACTCCGAGGGAATCAGCAAAAAAAAAAAAAAAAAAAAAAACCTCTTGGGAAGTGTAGGTTATTTATCCAAACTGTTCCTTATTTCAAGCCATTTTTGCCTTTGAACGCCCCCTCACCCTCACCCCCCCCACCCTCTTCCCCACTCTCCCCCTATCTTTGTCGCTTTCCCTTAGGTGCTTCACCAGTTTACAGGAAAACAAAAAGAAATGCGAGATAATCTGGATCAGGTTTTTTACCCGCAATATCGTAACGCCTCAGCCATCACTTGGAATCCCCTTCTTTGC
>CM065733.1:473485-475985 GCA_033310375.1 Conus canariensis
GTAACTCTGAGGGAGCATTATAATTCCTTCCAATGTTAGTCGGTGATATTTGGCTGCTATATCTACACTGAATTAAAGGCATGATATAAGTATCTAGTGATTGTAACATTTTTTTTCCTTCTTAGTTTATTTTTAATTGTCAGTATTATAAACACGCCTTGGTGTTCTCTAGTGGAGTACGTCACCAACGAATATAACCGTCTTGCATTTTCTGGTTTATACACACACAAACACACACACACACACACACACACACACACACACACACACACACACACACACACACACACACACACACACACACAAGCCAAAGAACTTTGGCGTCAGACCACGACCTTGCTGTATCCATTACATCGTAAAGAAGAAGTCCTCGGAGGCAAAAGGAAGAAAGACAACAAATCCAAGGCGTCTACACAACTGACGCGGGCTTTAGGACGCCCTTCTGATAATCACTGGTGACGGGATTGGGTACATCGCTATTGAGACAGATTCCTGAACTACTCTGAACCGAAGCGTCAGAGTTTTCCATTCAAACGGAATTCCGGTGTGTGTGTGTATGTGTGTGTGTGTGTGTGTGTGTGTGTGTGTAGTAGTAGTAGTAGTGTAGTAGTAGTAGTAGTAGTAGTACTTTCATTTTTACGTCTTTTCACAAAATTATGTGATATTAGACAAGAGAGAGAGAGAGAGAGAGAGAGAGAGAGAGAGAGAGAGAGAGAGAGAGGTGTGTGTGTGTGTGTGTGTGTGTGTAAGAGTATGTGTGTGAAGCATAGGTGCGTGGAAGTGCACGCAAAATATGGAATAATTACTACTTATAACATTATAGTAAATATCTAACAGGACTACATATTAAACAAAAGGTAACTTTCAAAGCAAAATCAATATCAGAAAAAACATCAGTCACTGTCATGCCTAATAAACATGGTAAGTATGCCTTAAGAGTCACACAATCAAATAAAACGTGGGCTCTCGACACGTTTGCCTTACCACATATGCATTTTGTTCCTGCACTATATTTCGTTCTGAATGCGTCGAGTTTCAGTCTATAAAATACTGAAACAAAGTTTCTGTACTGATACATATCACGAACCTGCAGGTGTTCAATGCCTTCAACCTGATCAAAGCTGAGAACATGGCTATTTCGAGCATTAACCCGCAAATAAGGGATGTTCTGGTTGTTTCTAAAAAAAATTCCCAAGCCACTTGTTTTAAAACTTGATGACACTCTTGTAAAGTCAAGGGGACAGAAAGTGACCGTGCACTCATTTCAGTTTTAGCTCCCTTTTTGGCAGATCTGTCGGCGAATTCATTGCCCCAAATTCCACAGTGTGAAGGAACCCAGAAAAAAGTTAAATCGGTCCCTTTGCACATCAAAATATGGATTAAATAACATATTTCCTTCAAAATAAAGTTTTCAGAATTAGAACTGAAAAACTTGATAGATTGTAGTACTGACATTGAGTCGACACATAACAATACTTGCAAGATTGATTGCGGTAAATCAATTAAACATGTCAAAGCCATTAGTATAGCTATCATTTCGGCAACTAAAATAGATCGATTTTTGCCTATTGAATATGCTTTATCTATGCTCTGTGTGTGTGTGTGTGTGTGTGTGTGTGTGTGTGTGTGTGTGTGTGTGTGTGTGTGTGTGTGTGTGTGTTTACCTTGAAGCGTCGAAGACAATCGAATTGCCAGACTTACTGCAGTGATCGTTATTTACTTTCTCATCCTCTCGCAGGCTAAAAAATACAAGGAGTAAAAAGATGGCAGAGGGTACTCTCTCCCTCTCTCTCTCTCTCTGTCTCTGTCTCTCTCTGTCTCTCTGTCTCTGTCTCTGTCTCTCTCTCTCTCTCTCTCTCTCTCTCTCTGTATATCTATCTATCTGTCTATCCATCTGTCTGTCTATCTATCTATCCATCCGTCCGTCCGTCTCTCTCTCTCTCTCTCTCTCTCTCTCTCTCTCTCTCTCTCTCTCTCGCTCGCTCGCTCGCTCTCTGTCTGTCTGCCTGCCCCCCTCTCTCTGTATATCTATCTATCTATCTATCTATCTATCTATCTATCTATCTATCTATCTATCTATCTATCTACCCACCCGTCCGCCCCCGTCCCCTTCTCTATCTCTCTCTCTTTTCTGCTTCTGTCTGTGTCTGTGTCTGTCGATCTCTGTGTATCTGCCTATCTACCTGCCTGCTTGTCTGTCTATCTGTCTGTCTTTCTGTCTGTCTCTGTCTCTCTCTCTCCCTCAAAACACACACACACACACACACACACACACACACACACACACACACACACACACACACACACACACACACACACACACGTACACACACACACATCCCTCCTCATCAACCATCCCCAAGACACGCACGCATATCACTCAAACCAAGGCGACCAAAGTGGCAACGTTCTGTGTGCACTCTACGTATGGCTGATAATGATGATGAAGATGATAATTATGATTGAGACGACCGAGACCGAGTTGAAGGGAAGAAATAGC
>CM065733.1:483485-490985 GCA_033310375.1 Conus canariensis
ATACAATACAATACAATACAATACAATACAATACAATGTAAAGCAAAGAAAGACAATACAATTCTGTACAACACAAGTCAACACAGTACAATACAATATAGTACAATGCAATGCAATGCAAAAAAAAAAAAAAAACAAAAAGTACATTACAGTACAATACAATGCAATAGAATATAAAAAAAACCCACCACAACAGAATACAATGCAGTACATTACAACACAAATGCAACTCAATACCACTATACGATTCTGATGTAAGGCTATGTACAAGACAATATGACTAAATGCTATAAAAATGCGATCAAATGCAAAAAGCAAAAACAACAACAACAACAAAAACAGTGCGATGCCACTGATTGCAAATTAACACACCACACGTTCATATGATACAATAGAATACGTGGTAAAACCATGCAATATAACACAGAAGATACACTCCTATACAAAGCAAGACAACACAAAACAAAGTTTACAATGCAACGCATTACGATGGGATACAATACCGTATGGTACGAGAAAATGCAACCATTACTGTGCGATATAAAACTACACAATGTAACGCAAGGCGGTAAACTACAATACAATACAATACAACAAATGCAATACAATACTGTACAACACACTACGATGGAGTACAAGACAGTGCAATACAGTACAATGCAATACAGTAAAGTACAAGACAGTGCAATACTGTACAATGTAAAACAGTACAGTACAAGACAGTGCAATACTGTACAATGCAATACAGGACAGAACAAGACAGTGCAATACTGTACAATGCAATAGAATACGGTACAAGACGGTACAATACTGTACAATGCAATACAGTACAAGACAGGGCAATACTGTACAATGCAAAAAAAATACAATACAAGACAGTGCAATACTGTACAATGCAATACAATGCAGTACAAGATAGCGCAATACAGTGCAATGCAATACAGTACAGCACAAGACAGGGCAATACTGTACAATGCAATACAGTACAGCACAAGACAGGGCAATACTGTACAATGCAATACAGTACAGTACAAGACAGTGCAATACTGTACAATGCAATACAGTACAGTACAAAACAGTGCAATACTGTACAATGGAATACACTACAGTACAAGACAGTGCAATACTGTACAATGCAATACAGTATAGTACAAGACAGTGCAATACTGTACAATGCAATGCAGTACAGTACAAGACGGTACAATACTGTACAATGCAGTACATTACAGTACACGATATTGCAATACTGTACAATGCAATACAGTACAGCACAAGACAGGGCAATACTGTACAATGCAATACAGTACAGCTCAATACAGGGCAATACTGTACAATGCAATACAATGCAGTACAAGACAGTGCAATATTATACAATGCAATACAGTAAGTACATGACAGTGCAATACTGTACAATGCAATGCAGTACAGCACAAGACAGTGCAATACTGTACAATGCAATACAGTACAGCACAAGACAGGGCAATACTGTACAATGCAATACAGTACAGTAAAAGACAGTGCAATACTGTACAATGCAATACACTACAGTACAAGACGGGGCAATACTGTACAATGCAACACAGTACAGTACAAGACGGGGCAATACTGTACAATCCAATACAGTACAGTACAAGACAGTGCAATACTGTACAATGCAATGCAGTACAGTACAAGACGGTACAATACTGTACAATGCAATACAGTACAGTACAAGATATTGCAATACTGTACAATGCAATACAGTACAGTACAAGACAGTGCAATACTGTACAATGCAATACAGTACAAGACAGGGCAATACTGTACAATGCAATACAGTACAGTACAAGACAAGGCAATACTCTACACTGTAAAACAGTACAGTACAAGACAAAGCAATACTGTACAATGCAATACAGTACAGAACAAGACAGTGCAATACTGTACAATGCAATACAGTACAGTACAAGACAGGGCAATACTGTATAATGCAATACAGTACAGCACAAGACAGTGCAATACTGTAAAATGCAATACAGTACAAGAGGGCAATACTGTACAATGCAATACAGTACAAGACAGTGGAATATTGTACAATGCAATACAGTACAGTACAAGACGGCACAATACTGTACAATGCAATACAGTACAGTACAAGACAGTGCAATACTGTACAATGCAATACAGTACAAGCCAGGGCAATACTGTACAATGCAATACAGTACAAGACAGGGCAATACTGTACAATGCAATACAGTACAGTACAAGACAGGGTAATACTGTACAATGCAATACAGTGCAAGACAGTGCAATGCTGTACAATGCAGTACAGTACAAGACATTGGGCAATACGGTACAATGCAATACACCACAGTACAGGACAGGGCAATACTGTACAATGCAGTACAGTACAGCACAAGACAGGGCAATATTGTACTATGCAATACAGTACAGCACAAGACAGTGCAATACTGTACAATGCAATACAATGCAGTACAAGACAGTGCAATATTATACAATGGAACACAGTAAGCACATGACAGTGCAATACTGTACAATGCAATACAGTACAGCACAAAACAGGGCAATACTGTACAATGCAATACAGTACAGCACAAGACAGGGCAATACTGTACAAGGCAATACAGTACAATACAAGACAGGGCAATACTGGACAATGCAATACATTACAGCACAAGACAGGGCAATACTGTACAATGCAATACAGTGCAAGACAGTGCAATGCTGTACAATGCAGTACAGTACAAGACATTGGGCAATACGGTACAATGCAATACACCACAGTACAGGACAGGGCAATACTGTACAATGCAGTACAGTACAGCACAAGACAGGGCAATATTGTACTATGCAATACAGTACAGCACAAGACAGTGCAATACTGTACAATGCAATACAATGCAGTACAAGACAGTGCAATATTATACAATGGAACACAGTAAGCACATGACAGTGCAATACTGTACAATGCAATACAGTACAGCACAAAACAGGGCAATACTGTACAATGCAATACAGTACAGCACAAGACAGGGCAATACTGTACAAGGCAATACAGTACAATACAAGACAGGGCAATACTGGACAATGCAATACATTACAGCACAAGACAGGGCAATACTGTACAATGCAATACAGTACAATACAAGACAGGGCAATACTGTACAATGCAATACAGTACAGCACAAGACAGGGCAATACTGTACAATGCAATACAGTACAGTACAAGACAGTACAATACTGTGCATTGCAATACAGTACAGTACAAGACAGTGCAATACTGTACAATGCAATACAGTACAGCACAAGACAGGGCAATACTGTACAATGCAATACAGTACAGTACAAGACAGTACAATACTGTGCATTGCAATACAGTACAGTACAAGACAGTGCAATACTGTACAATGCAATACAGTACAGCACAAGACGGGGCAATAATGTACAATGCAATACAGTACAGTACAAAACAGGGCAATACTGTACAATGCAATACAGTACAGCACAAGACAGTGCAATACTGTACAATGCAATACAGTACAGTACAAGACAGGGCAATGCTATACAAGACAGTACGATACAGTACAATAGAAAGCAACACGACACAATACAATGCAATACAATACAACACTATGCAATACAGTTCAAACCAATACAATACACTACAATATAATACAAGGCAGCACAGCATCACTGCTTTATCTTACCATCAGTATGACGCACAGACACTCACATTTCGTACGTCGCAGTATACATCAGCCCAACGGGTCGTTAATTAATGGCATTGTTTTATGAACCCACGAATAGAGAAGATGTCACAAAACAGTTTGCACAAGACATATGTATACAACAGGGACTGTAACCGAAGGAGCGGGGGGAAAGGGAGGGGGGGGGGGAGGGGGGGGGGAGGATTAAAATACCCAACTCATTTTTCTGGATAAAGATACTTATTCTCATTCCCTGCTACAATGGGCAGCACAATTTGTTTCTTGATGGAGAGGCTTCATCACGGCCAGAACGGGCGGCAATAATGTCTTTTATGGACAGTCTCAAATCATGGCCAGATTCTGCGGCAATCATTCATTTTTATGGTGGGTCTTGATTAGGGCAGGAATGTGCCGTAGTCATTTCTTGATTGAAGTCTCAGTTACAGCAAGAGAGAGAGAGAGAGAGAGAGAGAGAGAGGAGAGAGAGAGAGAGAGAGAGAGAGAGAGAGAGAGAGAGGAGAGAGAGAGAGAGAATACGAATACGAATACGAATACGAATACGAATACGAATATTTTTATTGAGGGTAAAGAGAGAGAGAGAGAGAGAGAGGAGAGAGAGAGAGAGAGAGAGAGAGAGAGAGAGGAGAGAGAGACAGAGAGACAGAGAGAGAGAGAGAGAGAGAGAGACAGAAACAGAGACAGAGACAGAGACACACAGACAGACAGACAGACAGACAGACGACCGACCGACCGACCGACCGACCGACCGACAGACAGACAGACAGTGGGAAAAAAATGCGACAAGACATCGTTGGAAATTCTTAATCATGGTCAGAACCATGTAGCATGACTCATTTCTTGAGAGAGAGAGAGAGAGAGAGAGAGAGGAGAGAGAGAGAGAGAGAAGAGAAGAGAGAGAGAGAGAGAGAATATTGCTTATAGCCCAGCCGACCGCAAAGGACCATATCAGGGCTGTCACCGTGTTGAAGTCAGCTCACAAATCATTACACAACCCTTTAAAACACATCTTCTAAAATCACACCGCAAAATTTGTTAAAAGCCTTTCTTCAATAGAATGTTATAGTAGATGAACAAGGCTGATCTCTTTCTGGGGAGAGGAGAAAGGAAGGAGAATGAGTAATTGGGAGCCGGGGGGAGGGGGGAGGGGGAGGTGGCGGGGGGGGGGGGGGGGTGGGGGGTGGGGGGCAACGGTCTCAATCATAGATACAGAATGTGTGCTGAGACTCAGTTTCTGGTGGAGGGTCTCTATCGTGACAGGGACGAGCAGCGAGACTCATTTTTGCATGAAGGCTCTCAATCATGACCAAATTGTGCAGGAAAATCTCATTTGACGATGAAGGCTATCAATCATGACCAAATTGTGCAGGAAACCCTCATTTGATGAAGAAGGCTCTCAATCATGACCAAATTGTGCTGACAAAAAACCACTCATTTGATGATGAAGGATCTGAATCACTACCAGAAAGTGCAGTAAAATCCCACTCGATGATAGAGGATATCAGTTATTGACAGAATGTGCACAAACTCTCATTTGATGATCGGAGAACTAAACCTTCGCCAGAATGTGCAGAAAAACCTCATTTCATGTTGGAGGATCTCAATCATCATCAGAAAGTGCAGAGAAAAAAGCCTCATTTGAAAATGGAGGGTCTCAGTCATCACCAGAATGTGCAGAAAAAACCCATTTGATGTTGCAGGGTCTTGACCATCGCCAGAATTTAAAAAAAGAAAACAACATTGTTTTACAGTGGAGGACCTCAATCATCACCAGAACGTGCAAAAAGCCTCATTTAATGATGGTGGATCTCAATCATCACCAGAATGTGCAGAAGAACCTCATTTCATGATCGAGGTTGTCAATCATCACCAGAAAGTGCAGAAGAACCTCAATTTAGAATGGAGAATCTCAATCATCACCAGAATGTGCAGAAGAACCTCATTTTAGAATGGAGAATCTCAATCATCACCAGAATGTGCAGAAGAACCTCATTTCATGATGGAGGATCTCAATCATCACCAGAATGTGCAGAAGAACCTCATTTTAGAATGGAGAATCTCAGTCATCACCAGAATGTGCAGAAGAACCTCATTTTAGAATGGAGAATCTCAGTCATCACCAGAATATGCAGAAGAACCTCATTTCATGATGGAGGATCTCAAACATCACCAGAATGTGCAGAAGAACATCATTAATGATGTAGGTTCTCAATCATTACCAGAATGTGCAGAAGACCATCATTTCATGATGGAGCATCTCAATCATCACTAGAATGTGTAAAACCTCATTTCATGATGTAGGTTCTCAATCATCACCAGAATATGCAGAAGAACCTCATTTCATGATGGATGATCTCAAACATCACCAGAATGTGCAGAAGAACATCATTAATGATGTAGGTTCTCAATCATTACCAGAATGTGCAGAAGAACATCATTTCATGATGGAGGATCTCAATCATCACTAGAATGTGCAGAAGAACATCATTTCATGATGTAGGTTCTCAATCATCATCAGAATGTGCAGAAGAACCTCATTTCATGATGTAGGTTCTCAATCATCACCAGCATGTGCAGAAGAACCTCATTTTATGATGGAGGTTCTCAAACATCACCAGAATATGTAGAAGAACCTCATGTGGATCTCCATCATTATCAGAATGTGCAGAAAAGCCTCATTTCATGATGAAGGTTCTCAATCATAACCGGAAGGAACAGCCAGATTCTTTTCTGGATGGAGGGTCTCAGTCATGGATAGAATGTGCAGAAAGACTCATTTCTTGATGGAGAATTGTAGTCATGACTAAAATGTGCCGAAAAACGCCATTCATGATAGAGGGTCTCCACCACGACCAGACTGGGAAGTAACACTCATTTCGTTTTAGGGAGTGGCTCAGTCATGGCCAAATATACAGTGACAATCTTTCTCGATTGGCTATGGTCTCTCAATCATGGCCAGAGTGTACAATGAAACTTTCTTGACGGATTGTCTCATTCATGCCCAGAGTGTACAATGAAACTTTCTTGACGGATTGTCTCATTCATGCCCAGAGTGTACAATGAAACTTTCTCGAGGATTGTCTCATTCATGCCCAGAGTGTACAATGAAACTTTCTTGACGGATGGTCTCAATCATGGCCACAGTGTACAATGAAACTTTCTTGATGAATTGTCTTATTCATGGCCAGAATGTGCGGTAAAACGCATTTAGTGATGGAAGGGTCTCAATCATGGCCAGAATCTTACAAAAAAATTCATTTATTGATGGAAAGTTTTAGAAATGGATAGAAAAACTCATTTCTCGATGTAAGGTCTTTGTGGTGGCCAAAATGTGTGGTAAGACTCATTTCTTGATGGACGGATTGAATCATGGTCAGAGGTTGCAGAAAGAGTCCATTTCCTGCTGAAGAGAATCTTAAAAGACGGACAGAAGAATATGCAGAGCATCTTAATCACGACCAGAATGTGAACAAAGATTCATTCCTCAATGGACGATTTCAATCATGAATCAGAAGGTGCAGAACAAGTTCTTTCTTGATCGGTGATCTTAACTCATCACAGCCAGAATGTGGTAGAAAGACTTTTCATGATGTAGGATCTTAATCAGGGTCGGAATATGCAGCGACACTTATTTTTGGATGGAGGGTCTCAGTAGTGGACAGAAGTTGAAAGGCTTATTTCTAGATGGGGGGGGGGGGGGGGGGGGGGGGGGGGGTGTCTCAGTCATGGGGGTTGGAATTCTCAGAAAGGCTCATTTCTTAGTGGAGTGTCTCAA
>CM065733.1:513485-515985 GCA_033310375.1 Conus canariensis
AACATTTTGAGGCATTGTATGGTCTTAAAGCAAGAGCGATAAGTACACCAAACACCAAAGTTCACAGAGGAACAAGAATCACCGACCATTTCATTTACTTTTGGGGATTCTCAGCAATGGCATCACTCCTTATCTATGAATGCATTAACCACCCCTTGCCTGACGTAATATTTCAGAGCTCCAAACTCACCAACGATTAGCTAGGCTTCCCCAAACTAGCTCTAGTCCAATCATTTATACATGTTTGCATGCTCCCATCTAGTACGTATCCTGATATGTATCTGCAAATCTTTTTTTAAGTGTAAAATTTCAGACAAAATGAAGACACTGAGAACAAAATCCAGTCGCCAGTGTCTATATATACTTAAACACTTACTCCCATCCTGGCCAGTGTTAACTTCTGATGTGTTACCTGCATGGACACAAGAAGAAATAAAAAAAAAAAGAAGAGAGAGCTCCCTGACTGACAACGTCCGCTTGCTAATTTCCCAGCTGAGCAATGAAGACTAATAAATTACTTCCGGCCAAGGAGGCGCTGTCTTCGGAGGAGCCGGCTTCGCTGTTGTGTCTGTCAGCAACATTACACAAAAACTGCTGAACCAATCTGTACCAAAACGTGGTGACAAGATGGCCTGTAGCACCAGCTCAAAGTTCTTCAATTCTAACGCCGATGTGTGGTGCGGATCAGAGTCGAGGGGCGACTCTAAGGTCCGTTCGACGTTGGCGGAGGTCTGCGGTGTCCCAGGTGGCCTCCTAGTTCCGTAAATTGCCTCAGCCGGAAGCCGATGAGGCCGGCGATCAATGACTACGAGCGGTGGCTCATTAATCGCGCTTTGTCGGCGGATACTGGCGAGTCTGTCGGCTCTTTGTGCCTCGCTTTGTTCCCCCGAAAGCGCGGCGTAAATGTTCTGGATGAAGGTGTTCCGGAATTAAGCAAGAAGGGTGTAAAGTGCAGTACAGTGTGTGTGTGTGTGTGTGTGTGTGTGTGTGTGTGTGTGTGTGTGTGTGTGTGTGTGTGTGTGTGTGTGTGTGTGAGAGAGAGAGAGAGAGAGAGAGAGAGAGAGAGAGAGAGAGAATACGAATACGAATACGAATATGTATTACATGCCTTCAGTTTGAGACCAAAGCTTCTTATAAAAGGGGAATTTCAGTAATACAAAACGTATGGAAAACTACTAATATAATTCCAACACAATGTCAAAGTCAAGGTGTATGCACACAAGGGGGATGGGGGGAGGGAGGAAGGGGGAGGGGCTGATTATGACCAGAACAGTACTAAACATGCCAAGATACCATCAGACACAAGACGGTCTCTTTTAAAGCTTCGTAAATATACAGAGCCAGGTTGAAAATAATACTCTCGTTTTCAGACAAAATAAAGAGCTTTTTTCCAGACTTAATAGGCTTATTATGATGATTAGGTTGAAACAATTTAATTTCAAGATAATGTAAAGCATGACAACACCACAGAAAATGTATCTTATCTTCTCTCGCCAAATTATACAAACGCCGTAGCATTTCACGTTCAATTACACATCAATATTTGACAAGATCAGAGACAGACAGACAGACAGACAGACAGACAGAGACAGAGAGAGACAGAGAGGCAGAGAGAGACAGAGAGTCAGACAGATAGAGAGACAGAGAGAGACAGAGAGTCAGACAGACAGACAGAGAGACAGAGAAAGGCAGAAAAACACACAGAGAGAGGCAGACAGACACACAGAAAGACACATTCGGACACAGACAGACACACAGACAGACAAACACACACACACACACACACACACACACACACACACACACACACACACACACACACACACACACACACAACAGACAGATAAATAGACAGAAACAGACAGATAGAACGACAGAGTCGAGGAAAAATAGATTTCTCTTCTTTTTTTAAAATTTTTTTTATTTGAATCCGAAATTTGGCATGGTGACAAAAGTTATTCTTGTGTTTGAGGTCAAAGCGTCGAAAAACCTAATATACCGTTTTATGTGAAAAACAAAACCTTTGTGAAAACTGTGAGCGTATTCATCAGCCAAGATCTTCACTGTTTTCACGAGAAATCAGTCACAATCACAAACAATGTTACGTCATAATGACCCATTTTCTCGCCTTTTGGTTGTAATATGGCAGCGAAACGTGATCATCGTGAACACAATGAATATGACACAAAAAATGGACATTATGACTCACGACAGTCCATATGCTTGATGAGACTGGCCTCATTGCACAAACGGCGGGTCCCTAAAAGGCCAAATGTACTGGAAAGCCAAACACAACTTCCAGTTCAATTCAATTCATATCGTTCACAGCAGGGGTGGGTGGGGAAAAGGGGGACGGAGTGTTAGGGCTGACGTGGTCAGATTTGACTCTCTCTCTCTCTCTCTCTCTCTCTCTCTCTCTCTCTCCTCTCTCTCTCTCTCTCTATATATATATATATATATATATATAGAGAGAGAGAGAGAGAGAGAGAGAGAGAGAGAG
>CM065733.1:528485-530370 GCA_033310375.1 Conus canariensis
GGATAGCTCCATTTTTCTGTTTTACCCCTTCTTTGCCGACTGGGATTAAAAAAAGACTGTTGATCCTTTTTATTTGAAGGTAAAAAGGGCGGGGGTCGGAAAGACTTGGGAGTTTTTTGTTGTTTTTTGAGCTTGGTATTTGTGTCCTCTTATCTGCGTCTGACATCACACCCACACACACACACCACCAAAAACACACACACACCACCACACACACCAAAACCACACCAACACACGCACACACACCACCACACACATCACACACACACACACACACACCACACACACACACACACACAGGGGGGACGCACGCACGCACGCACGCACGCCCACCCACACCCACACACACACACACAACACCCCCACACACACAAACCACACAGGCCGGGGGACAGGGAATTTAAAATTTTTCAAAATACAAACTTGTTTTTTGGGGTTCGACAGTGTTCCCCCTTAACCATGGGGGCAGTCTGCAGTTAAAAATGATGTAAAAAAAAAACTGCCCAAAAAAAAACCTGGTTTTCTGAAAACTTCAAAAAAAGAGAAACAAAGGACTCTCTCTCCCCTTTTTTCTCTCCTCCCCTCCCTCTCTCTCTCCCCCCCCGTTTTTCCTTCCCTCCCTCTCCTCTCTCCTCTCTCTCACACACCCCCCACACACAAAAAACACAAGATTTCGCAAACAAACGCACCACGCTTGCAAAAACAGTGGTTGGGTGTGGGGGGGGGGGGGGGGGGGGGGGGGGGGGGGGGGGGGGTGAGGGGGGGGGGGGGGGAAAGGGGGGGGAGACTACCGCCATTGGTCTAGACAATTAAGATGGCATGATTTTTTCCCTGTCCAACAAAAATGATTTTTTTTCCCCCCCTTGCGAAGGGGGAAACTAATATAATATGTGTGTGTTGGTGGGGGTGTGTGTGGTGTGTGTGTGTGTGTTGTGTGTGTGTTTCTTCATCGTGGGCGTCGTCGTCGTCGTTGTCGCCTAGTTCCCTTTTTGTATTCTTCTTGCCAATACTGTTGTTGATGCTTTTTGTTCTTTTGCAACTTTGATCCAAAAAAAAAACATATCAAAGAAAACAAAAAAAGGATCTATTTTTAAATTTTTTTGTTTTTTTTCTTTTATTCACCACCCCTTTTTTATTCTTCGATCCGATTTTTCCAAAATTCTACTGCTCAGTCCATGGGAAGGCCAAATCATGCTTCATGCTACTCGAACACACTGTTTGTGGTACCCCTCTGTTGTACGAAATAACCTGGGGGAATGATTTTTCCAACACGTCGCTTTCATTTCACAACATAGTCTTGGGGTTTTTGGGCTGCATCTAGCAAGAAAACAGCCAACGAAGCAACGGACTGCTCCCCTTTTAAATAAACCCAGCACAGGGGGAAAAATTGTCTCTGATGGGGACATTCACTTCAATTGCCCTTCAAAGGTGAGAGAGTGAGTCAGAAGAAACGCTTTTAAAGAATAAATTAATTTCCTAAGAAGACCCAAGAGGTTGAAATGCATCGTTTTTTTGTCCTGGGGAAACTGTTTTTTTTGTCCTTGGCGGAACTAAAAACCCCTCTTCTTTTTTGATTTTTTTAAAAAAATCAACAAAAAAGAACCCGGCAAATCCAAACTCCCCCAATAAGTACACTGAAAGAGGGCAGAGCAAAGCCTATAAGCACAACACCAAAGAGGGGGGTATTTTGTTAACTGCTTCCTGAACGTCACATAAAAGAAATTTTTTTTTTCTTAACATTCTTTTTTAATTCGTACAATTCTTTTTACATGAAGGAAAAAAAAAAAAAAAGAAAAAAAAACCCACCCTCCACACCTCTCCTCCTCAAAAAACACATTCACCCCCTCCCCCCTCCCCCCCCCCCCCCTCCCCCCCCCCCTCCCCC
>CM065733.1:530470-545470 GCA_033310375.1 Conus canariensis
TCCCCACTAGGTTTAGTTCCAATCGACCGTGTTTTTTTTTGTTTTGTTTTGTTTTTTAAAATCCACAAGTGTTTTTGCTTTAATTTCGCCGGCTTACATATGTCAGTTTTTGTGTGTGTTTTGTATCCTGCCTTAGAACACACTATGGTTTTGTAAGGCGAGAGTGTTTTTTTTTTTTTTTGTCTTTGATAAGTGTGTATGGGCCTGACACTTACAAGTGGTTATACGCACACTTGTGTACTGCTTACCTCGGTCGTCCCAAAGAAATGAAACAACACAAGTAGACGGCACCACACCACCACAAGCTTCCCCCCCCCCCCCCCCCCCCCCCAAAAAAAAAAAAAAAAAAAAAAAAGAAAAAAAAGAAGAAAAAAAAGTAAGAAAAAGGAAAAGGTAAGAAGGGACAAAAGAAAGAAAAAAAAAGAAAGAAAGAAAGAAAGAAAGAAAAACACCTGTCCCCAAACAAACAAACTTCATTTGAAACTGAAAGAAAAGAACTCACAAACACCTGCCCAAAACAAAAAACACTTTTTGTGCCGCTAAAACAAACAAAACAAAACATTCATTTGAAACTAAAAAAATAAATGAAAAAAACTAGAAACAAGACAAAACGATAAAACCTCCAACAAACACAACTTCATTGAAACTGAAAACAAAACGAACTCACAAACACTGTCCCAAAAAACAAACAAACTTCATTTGAAACTGAAAGACAAAACGAACTCACAAACACCTGTCCCAAAACAAACAAACAAACAAACTTCATTTGAAACTAAGAAAAGACTCACAAAACTGAAAACATCTAACAAGACAAAACGAACTCACAAACACTGTCCCAAAACAAACAAACAAACTTCATTTGAAACTGAAAGACAAAGAACTCACAAACACTGCCAAACAACAAACAACTTCATTGAAACTGAAGACAAAACGAACTCACAAACACCTGTCCCAAAACAAACAAACAAACAAACTTCATTTGAAACTGAAAGACAAAACGAACTCACAAACACCTGTCCCAAAACAAACAAACAAACTTCATTTGAAACTGAAAGACAAACGAACTCACAAACACCTGTCCCAAAACAAACAAACAAACTTCATTTGAAACTGAAAGACAAAACGAACTCACAAACACCTGTCCCAAAACAAACAAACAAACTTCATTTGAAACTAAAGACAAAACGAACTCACAAACACCTGTCCCAAAAACAAACAAACTCATTGAAACTGAAAGACAAACGAACTCACAAACACCTGTCCCAAAACAAACAAACTTCATTTGAAACTGAAAGACAAAACGAACTCACAAACACCTGTCCCAAACAAACAAACTTCATTTGAACTGAAAGACAAAACGAACTCACAAACACCTTCCCAAAACAAACAAACAAACTTCATTTGAAACTGAAAGACAAAACGAACTCACAAGCACCTGTCCCAAAACAAACAAACTTCATTTGAAACTGAAAGACAAAACGAACTCACAAACACTCAAAGTAAAATCGGTAACAATGGAAAACAACAACAACAACAACAATGGAAGCGTCCGTTGTGTCATTGCAGCCTCTGGACTTCAGCGACCTGGGGTCGTTGTTCCTGAAGGTGAATCGGCCCATTGTGCAGGACAGCGAGGGCAACAGGCGCTCTCTCTGCGCTTCGATTGCAAGGACTTCAAGCCGGAGGAGATCTCCGTCAAGACTGTGGACAACAAGCTTATGGTGCAGGTCTGTCTGTTGGACTGCCAGTCTGTCTGTCTGTCGGTCTGCTTGTCTGTCTCTCTCTCTCTCCCTCTCTCCCTCCCTCCCTCCTTCTTGGTGTTGGCTGAGAGGTTGAGCATTGCATGGCTGCGCTGGTTGTTTGGTCAACTGACCGGGTAAAAAGCTGGCCTGAGGCTGGTTGGTTGATTATGGCCCATCACCACTGAAAAGACGTTAAATTGGAAAATAAGCTCATTGAAATGGTAAAATGAATAGAAACCCTACGAACAAACATTTTTTTAATGGTAAAAAAATATTACAAAAACATTGATGAAACATTCTACAACTTGACAATTTCTACAGTCTGCTAGTGGCCCACTACTTCAACATTTGTATTCAGATTCTTCAAGATCAGACTTGGATGAGTAAAAGACCTTCGAGCAGAGAGGCTCAGTTGTAGTTGGAGCCGTGCAGTGAAAGCTGTTGGAAGCTGTGAGGCCTACCCTCTTTACTGCTACGAACTTTTTTTTTCCGCTCCGAACAAGTTCGTATCTGCAAAGAACGCGTCATAGACCTGGCTCCCAAGTAGAACATTCTTACAAAGCCAGCAATTAAAGCGCTCGTCGGGCTTTGACAGGATTCCCTAAAGGCCCGAATGAGCAGGGAACGACCCAGACACAGCTGGGGGAGGAGACACGGAGATAGAGTTGAGCAAGGGAGACAACTAGACAGAAAAGAGTCGAGTCCACTGAAGAGTTGTCGCTGATGGCCTCCGCTTCCGGGGGTGTGGGTGTGTTGTGTGTGTGTTGTGTGGTGGTGGTGGGGGGTGGGTGGGGGGGGGGGGGGGGGGGGGGGGGGGCACTTTTACTAACAAATCACAGATGAATGAATTCTGTCGAAAGTTATTCCGCCATGCAAGCAATCAGCTGGACTGGGATCTATGTAGAATCGATAGCATTCTTACAGCCTCCTATCTTCTCAGAACATAGTGAGTAACAACAATAGAGTGTAGAAATATGAAGCTGTCCCTGCATAAATCCTGGCTCTTGACTGTAAGATTAGTTTATTGTAATCTATCTTTTGTTCATTTTTCCTTTTAGCAGTCGAACATAGACTTGCCGTAGATGTACATTGGAGATAAACTGCCAGATTTGAAGAAAAAGAGCACGAATAAAGGTAGGTAAAAGGTCAGCGGCCTCTCTGAGCGTGTTCAGGAAAACGTCTCTGCAAATGCTTGTGGATTTCGTCATGATGGATCGTGACTGGTTTTGGATGGTGATTGGAATGATCGGTGAGTTGGTCGGTTGGCTGGTGTTTGACTGACTGATGGCGTCCTTGGCTGTTAGATAAACATGTGTGTCTGATAGGTCGGTTGCTTGGTTGGTCGGTTGTTTGGTGGGTTGGTTGGCTGTGCAGTGGGTTAGTTGGTCCATGAGTTGGTAAGATGGCTGGTTGAATGATCTGATACGTCGGCTGGTTTGGGATAGCTAGTTGATGGGTAGGTGCGTTGGCTAGTTGGATTGGCTGGTTGGTGTGATGGAAGTGAAAAATGACGATGTAATGTGCATGAAACGAAAGTCGATGTACAGGTGTGCGTGTGATTGATGTAGTGTATATTAATTATATGATGGAGAAGCAGTGATGTACGTGAAAAGTGATGACACAGTGCGCATATAAGTAAAAGCCGATGTTGTAGTGTTCATTTCAGCGAAACGCGATGACGTGACACGCATATGCGCAGTAAGCGATGACGTAGTGTGCCATGTTTTCAGGCCAAGCACACTGAGGAGAGTCCAGGGCGGAAGGTGTACCGCGAGTTCAGCCGCCAGTATGTGCTCCCCGACAAGATTGACCCCGTGTCCTTGAACTCCACCCTGTCAGCGGACGGCGTGCTGAGCATCGAAGGTCCAGCACCCTCTGGGTGTGAGGCTGCCAAGGAGAGAATCCTGCCCGTCACCTATCTCCAGTGATAGCCACGCTGGTGGTCTCCACTGGTCTCCA
Organism: Conus canariensis; assembly: GCA_033310375.1. Classification (NCBI taxonomy): domain Eukaryota; kingdom Metazoa; phylum Mollusca; class Gastropoda; order Neogastropoda; family Conidae; genus Conus; species Conus canariensis. Next base: position 534,172 of record CM065733.1, read on the forward strand.
CAGTGAAGTGCTTCCACGTACATTCAGTCTGTATCTTCCATTAACGAACTTGACCTAAATGCTTGTTACTTTCAGTTGAGGTTACTGCAGGCCGCGGTGGAAACAAAAGCAAAAGAACTCTGCCGCCGAAGGCTGGTCATTTGTTTCTTTCTTTCCTTGAAGGCTGGTCATTTGTTTCTTTCTTTCCTTGAAGGCTGGTCATTTGTTTCTTTCTTTCCTTGAAGGCTGGTCATTTGTTTCTTTCTTTCCTTTCTGTTTTTTCTGTGCATAGTGATCTCTTTTTTTTTTTCGCTAATTTTTCGATTTTCTTCTTTTATACCTGGGAATTCGGCAGTTTTCCCAGTTTAGGACAATAAATGCTGGAATCCATTTCAGTAGTTTATTTGCACATTCTCCCGGCAAAGAGTGAAGATGAGTGATGCATATCTTTCTGGTTTTCCCATGTCCGCATCAAGATCAGTTGGGTGGACTTCTGTACACTTCATAATAGTCGTGGGAAATGTTTTGTTTTGTTTTGTTTGGTTTGGTTTGGTTTTTTTTTTGTGTGTGGATTTTCATGATCGAACGAGCCTCTGATTCCAACAATGAAGATCGTGACGGCAAACTTGTCAGTCTAGTTCAACAGCGTCAAACAAGAGATCTAAATGACTAAATCACGTGAGTATAACCAAAACAATTTTCCTTTGATAATCTATTGGAAGGAACTTCCCTCCGACACCATTACAACATCGCCATTGGAAGAGCTTTCCGAATTCAGAAGACAATAATTGGTAGAACTTGATCTGGGAATGAATTGTTAAGACAGTGAGTGGTCTTTAAATCGATGTTTATTCTGTGGGTGAGCGAACACGTGTCCTGCTGTCAATAGACATCTTTTTAGACTTTGATCTGTTTTTACCTGGAAACGTAGCGAGTGTTTATCTATCTCCAGTTTGATTCCTTGAAAATTGTAACCTATTTCAAACGTAAGATACGACATATCTGACAGTGGTGGACAACAAAAATCTTTTTTTTTTCTTATTGTGGTTTGACTTTAATAGCTAAAAAGGGAAGAAACTCCAGTGTATCTACCATTATGCCTGTGGATTTCTTATATCATGAGCAGTTGCCATGTATTGTGGTCAACTATATTTCAGCATAAAAAAAACTACTGTAGAGAACGTCTAAAGGGGCACGCTGACTCGGCTTGCCCCTTCGTCAGTGTGCCCCTTTAGACGTTCTCTAACTAGTAAACCTCCTACAAACATACATACTGTGTAGGATTATCTGTTTTCAATACTAATTTATAAAACTTTTGAGATTTCAGTTTTTGCTTAATCCTGTGTTTTTCCTGATCATTTTCAATAACATCATTTTCACGCATACATTCATCAAATGCGTCTCTGTCTTTCATGTGAAATAAAACTACAGTCTTTAACTGTTCTCTAAAGTCTTTTAAAACTGAGTTATATTTCTGACATAAAATCCACACACTTATCCCAGCATGTCTTCCACTGAAAGCCAGTTTTGACAAAGTTTTTCTTTTCTTAACTATGTCTCTTTCTGCTGAACAGTCATCTATAATAAATAGTGTCTGCGTTCCCTCAAACAGCCTATAAAAGTATTCTAAACACTCACTCAGTTTATTGCTGGGATCAATCAAGTATATGTCATCATCTGTCCATATAAACATTCGATCATGATATGACTGATTCCATTTTAAGGTTGGGCAGAAAATTACTATATGATCAAAATTATAACGATAAACTGTTGTAATAGGTCTAGGACAAATATTGTTTTTCCACAACCAGTCTGTCCACAAATCAATGAACAATGAGGGGTTTTTGTCATAAAGTTTAACTGCTCCATAGTTTTATAACAGAATTTAATCTAATCCAGTTATTATGTTTATCATACTCTCTGTCAAAACTTGTTCAGTATAATAAAACCCTATAAGATCTAAATGTGTAAGATTAATCCAATTCAGTTCTGTAAGATTGCTTCTATTTAGACTAATATTGATTTTGTCGCTGGTTGTTATGACCTTAATATCCTCACCGTTGTAAAGAACAACGACAGTAACTTTAAGTTTTTCAACGTCTAAGTTTTGCCAGCTAATAAGAATTCCTTTCATAAGATTGTCACTGACGCCAGAAGCACCATTCCTCTCCACATCTTTTAAACAGAAATTTCAAATATTACTGTGAACTTGTCTCCTAATTTCTTGCGTGGAATGAACTGTAATTTTGTAGATGCATCCTTTAAAACCGATTCTCTTCTGTGGAGGATGTACTGTTTGTTCCCAAACGGCTTTATTTCGATCTCTTTCCGACTATTGTCCTCTGGCATAAGACATATGTAAAGGACCAGAGTTGAATGCTTTTCTGAAACTTTTTTGACGGTCAGAAAATGTAAATGGGCTTAAGAATTCAAATTTTATGTCCCATTCTAAATATGGTTCTAAGTGCAATTTGTTGTCAGTTTTTCGAACTATTTTATATTCATAATGACCGCATTATTTGCTTCTACATTGCGTAGTTGTTCTAGTTTAGGAAACCTTTTGCTGTCGCTAACCTCTTTGCGTTTATAATAACCATCTTTAGTGTACTCAAAACCATACAAAGTGCCTATCTCACCGTTTTGTTCAAAATCCTCAGTGTCTGCGAGGTCTTTTAATTCTAAAGTTATACACCTTACAGGTGCTAATGTAACCCCCGATTCTTCTGGTCCACGCGACATTTTTTAGTACAGCTTATTATTTTATTTCTAAAACAATGTGCAGGTTATCACATTTCACGACTTCCCCTGTTTTATCTGTGATTTTTATTTTAAATGATTCAACCCTCCCACAAGCTAATTTTTAAAACTGCAAATTAGAGAATTGTATAATTTCATAATCGCAATATGCAGCTTTTCCTGATGGAAGAGCTCTTAAAACAGTTGAGGGCCTTCCATCATATAAGTTTTCATCAGTGCTCAGCTCATCCAAATGAACATACAGTAATGAATGTAATGCAAGATCGAGCGGATTTTCCCCCTCATAAGTAGTTCTGTTTCGTTCAACTCTAAATCTATGAATGGCTCGATTGGCAGTTGTAAAGCCTAACATTTTAGCTAGCTCTCCATCAAAACGGTAATGTACACCCTCGTGTTCAGGTTTGAATATCAACATTGTTTTCAAATTTGCATTGTTAAGTTTGAGAGTAATGTCGATGTTACTCATTGCTTCTTTTAGTGAGCAAAACCTGTAATAACCATCAGGTATGGTTAACTGGCTCACTAAGTTTCCAATATTGTCAATTTTTTTTAATCTTATTATTCTTCTTGGATTCACTTATATTAAACCATACGACTTTGTAAAAAATTTCATGGAGTGCGACCCTTCGGGTTCCGCATTCGTTATCAATAGCATATTTTAAAAACGAAGGACTGTCTTGGGTTGTTATTGTTACAAAAATTTTTAAAACGAAATAAAAATGAGTGCATTTAAATATACTAATGCAAAATATTCTGTTGGACCGCACTACAATCTTAAAAATATAACAACTAACGCCCTTGACATTTCTGTGACAGTCTGACACCTTTCAAGTAAAGGTTAGTACTCCATTGAACAGCTATCTTAACCCTCCTATTAAACACGACTACATACCAAAGTGTGGTTCAGTCATCCGATGCAGTTTTATCAGAACCAGTTAAACTTTGCTGTATTTTGTGCATCAACTGGGTGTGGAGTGTCGTATGCCGATCATTTAGATCATCCTGATCCTTTGGTGAGGTCAGTGTATAGGTTTCATTTCTATTACACCTTCAGACGTATTTTATCTGAACTGCAAGCGCCATTACCAAATGACAAACCGTTTAATCCATTCAGCAACAGAATAGACATGAAGGCTTTTGAAAGGATCTGTAACGAATTCAATATTAATGTTAAGACAGACTTTAGACAAAGGTTGGATCTTAATCATGGTTTAGGCACTCTTTATCTTTGGGGCGTGCACAGAAAGTATAACTATGACTGGAATCCTCCTTACACATCTTTCTCTTCAGGCACAGCTGTTCACCTCGGGTCCATAGAGCAAGAGCATAAAACAGCGTGGACGACATTTATTTTAGACACATCTGAGGGTCTAACTAAAGCAGGAATAGAACGAATAAACGACTCTATTCGTACTTATGTTTGGTGTTTGCTAGGGTCGCAAGCACAAGCAAGATCGAACATAACTGATCCTTCTACTGGCTTTGATGCATAAAAACAGTACTTGGCAAATTTAGAGGACGCCATTAATTCTGCAGTTGATTTGCCTTCAAGTATTAAAAGGTACCAAAATGTTTTACGATACGCAAGATCGAAAGTAGACTTTGCTGTTGGCACTAGTTTATACATGCTGCCTTCTGACCTCAGACTCCAGATAGGAACAATAATAAACTACAATAATGTAATCCTTGTGGCAGGCAATGAACAGAAGGTCGGAAAAAACGACTTAAATTCTAAGCCAGTAATATTACAAACAATAAGTAAACAATTCGACACCCAGAAAATAAGTCATCCAATCCCCAAAGTTGTTGAAGATAAAAAAAATAATTCTGGTAACCATGAATATGAAAAGACAGCACTTGTTATTGAATTAACTGGCCTAGGATTGTTCTTTATCTTACTAAAAAGTAACCCAACTATTAAGACAACTAATGTCCATAAGTGCTCGGCCATAAAGCCAACTACTTTGCTTGCAGTAGACAAAAGCCAGCTAACGACAGAACCTAATATGCCGGGGAAAGAGTCTATGGCCTTACTGGCTAATTTTTTTTTAATAAACCTGCAAGATGATCAAGTTGTTTTTTTTTTTATCCATGATTTGTCTGATGGTGATGGAGGAGATGGTGATGGAGGCGATGGCGGCGGAGGCACTGACCCTTGACCACCACCGCCTGTAATAGCCAACACCAGTGTACTTATTGCAAATCCTAAAGGATCTTATAGGTCGGGGAAACTCGTGATTCAGTGAAATGGGGGTATTACTTTCAAAATAGAACTCGCATCAGCAACAGACCCAAACAGGACAGTTGTACAGAATCTGTGACGGGCAATCGTTAAGAAAGTTTCTATAAAACTTGAGGGGCAAGAAATATTTTCTTTACACAATGCAAACATATTTTTTAATCTATTCTGATCTATGGCTAACCGCGAATGAAAGGGCTGATCTTGCGTTTCAAGGAGTCGAAAGTGAAGATGCACTAAAACACAGAATAGGCGTCGCAGATGCTAAAGACAGTAACAGGCCTGAAGCTGAAAGTTTTGCGTATGGAAATCGCTTTTCCATACCCTTGGATTTTGAGTTGTTAAGTGCGCATGCACCATACTTTCAAGGAGCATTAAAAGACAGATTGTCATATAAACTAACTTTTAATGAATACAAACGTGTTATCAGATCGACAGACACCGAAGCAAAGTACAGCATTTCTGACATCTCGTTAGAATTTGACATTGTTAGCAACCCTAACTTAGCAAGGCTGATCGAGCAACAATATCAGTCAAAATTTGCAATATATTATGAAAGAGTGATTCATCATTCTAAATATACTAAAAGCAGGGCAGACACTATATGGAATTTCAGTTTTAGCGCCGCAGCATGATCACTTAAAGGTATTTTATTGCTGTGTGAAGATGATAAAGAATCATACCAAAGACAAACTGAAAAGTTTATTAATCCTAAAATAATGAAAGTACAATGTTCAATTGAGGGTAGTCCTAACCAAATCTACGGTAGCGGGCTTAAACCTTATCAGCATTTTGACGAAATAAGAAAATTGTTTGGAGGCGGAAGGCATAGAAGTCCAACAGTTGACCTTGTGTCTAAAGATCTACACCTTCATGATGTTAGACTTGATGATCATTTAACAACGAAATACGGTTTATGGATTGACCTAAGGTCGACAGAGGATAATCAGTTGCATGGAAGTGGGAGAACTGTTAAAGACGGAATAACCATTCAAGTTGATAAAGAAAAAGAGAGTGATAAACCAGTTAATGTATATTTGTTTTTAATATATGATGCGCAGGTTAATATTCAAGATAAGAGATTAAAAATATACAATACTAAATTATTATTTATTTTTAAAAAGCATGTCTGTTCAGGTTCTCTAAAGAAGAGATAGTAGGCAACTCTGTTGCTGTAGGCAACTCTGCTGCTGTAGAAAGCCCTGACATAAAAACCTTCAGATTAACAAACATTACACAAATGCAACTAGAACTAGAGCAAGACCTTTCAAAATACAGCAAAACCAAAGGAAGGTATTCTGCTGTCTTTAATGCTGTTACATATGTTAATACTGGAACATCGACTTTTAGTGCTCTATCAGCAGGAACAAGTGTAGGTCTCTTAGCAACAGGCGTAGGTGCATCGGCAGCTATACCTCTAGGCGGTTTGTCTTTAACTCTTGGTCTTTGTTCATTAGCTGTAAGTGCTGCCAGCAAAAAAAAAAACAACAACTAAACTCCAAAAGCACACAGCTATGGTTCAACTAATAACAGCTAAACTTAGTTCGTTCAAACTGATAATAGATAAAGCACTAGTTGACTCGCACATCACGGATGAAGAATTTAGTCGTTTACGGGCCGATTTTGAGGAGTACAAAAGGCAAAAGTTTGATCTTCAAAAAAAGGCAAGGGTAACTTTTTCTCAACAACCAGACACCGATCAGATAAAAAAAGGAATGTTTAAAAAAAAAGTAAACGAGACATTAAACTCTGTTCTAAACAGCTCACATTAATGTGACGAAACGCTTGACAAAACCATCCCATCGGTCCCACTAAAACCCCAAACCAAAAAAATAGATTTCAAATCTATGCCCACTCCCCTCTCTCAACCCCCCTCTCCCTTTCTCTCACTTAGGACAGTGCGAACCGCGCGTCACACCACCCAGCCGGCACGATCTATGACGAAGAAAAAGATTGCGTCACGGGAAATGCGTGATGCCTGTCATTCTTGTTGACCTACCCCCCCCACCCCCTTTTCTCTACTCTCCTTCCCCACTCTGAATAGCTACGACACAGTGAAATTTCAATTTCATTTTTGTGGCAATTGCCCGTCTCACACCCCCCCCCCCCCCTTTTCCCCCCTCCTTCTTGGCGCTAGCTTCACACGCCCTCCCCCCTCTATCCCGTGAAACAAAGGCATGTTGCCGCTTGGCACACCGCCACCACCACAACCCCCCCCCCCCCCCCTTTTCCCCCCTCCTTCTTGGCGCTAGCTTCACACGCCCTCCCCCCTCTATCCCGTGAAACAAAGGCATGTTGCCGCTTGGCACACCGCCACCACCCCCCCCCCCCCCCCCCCCCCCATTTCTACAGTCCGTGCACTGGCTGAACTGGTAACTTATGTCATTGGAGTTTCTCCGTGTGAGTCTGTGTCTATACGGATGCATAAATTAAACCAGCCGCTGAAGTCCGTGAGCTGTGCCGATTAGGTTCAAACGGTTTCCGTGGCGACTGGTATTAAGACTAGATCCCTCCCCCTCTCACCCCTGATGTGTGAGTGACAGGTTGTCAAAATCGAATCTGGCACTTAGAATTCATATATACCAAACACACGGGGTGCAATTTCCTCTCTTCCACACGCCCTGAGTGACTGCACCAACCTCCCCATTGCCATGACCACCATCCAAGACTACAGACGAACACACCAACTACAGCTGCACGAATTTCTACTGCCGCACCCAACCCTAGGGACTCAACCCATGAGGATGCTCGCCAATGCCCTGACGTCCTCTGGACTTGACAATTGGTTCTAACCCGCCCCAGAAGAAGAAGAAATGAACATCTACAACTACAACGAATGGAGACAACTTTAACGACTACCACCGTCGAATAACAACAATGACCAACCGCACCACGAACATCTCTTAAATCCAATGACACCAAAGACTACCGTGAATGAAAGACATGTCCCTAAAAGCTTTCGCTATGAGGACGTAAATCTCAACTATTTTCGGTGCAATTTCACTGACCCCTCAAGACTGCCTGTAGACCAGACCAGAGGAAGACAAAAGAGACAACTAGAGAAGGCGTGGGACAATCCCGGTAACCTCGTTGATCTCCAGTCATTCACTGTTCATTCCCAGGAAAAGTGAGTTGGAACTCTGTTTTACATTTTTGAAACTATGTATGGATTTTATGTATGCTGTGTGTGTTAACATTGTAGATTTGTACAAATGCTTAGCAACATGTATCAAACTGATGAATGATTATTCTGTGTAGGAGTTTGCTTGCCATCATATGGCAAAAGCTCTCTCCCAGTGGTTATGATTCTTTGTTAACTATCTGATCACTGTTCTTTGTGTTCACCCTGACTTTTGCCAGTTGGCAATTCTGTCTGTTAAGATAATAATTCAATGATTAATTTTGGTCAGGGAAACAGTATGCCTGTGCTAGGTTAAGAACTGCTACTCTGATTTATAAATACTGGTGATTGTTGGAATGATTTGTAGTGTATGACTTTAAGTCTACACCACATGTGTACTTGGACTCAGTGTAGCCCAAGTCAGTGTGATTTAATTCATAAGAAACATGGAAGAGTTGTTTGACTGAAACTATGTAACATTGTATTACTGTCTCCTACCCTTTTGTAAGCTTACCTTAGCCTTTAAACAAAAGTGGAGATTAATAGTTATAGCAGAAACTCTACCATAGAGAATACTTTGCTGGCTGAGTCTCACACCTGTGCTGAAAGTAAACCAGGATAAATGTGTGCACTCGACAAACCAGCCATCAGATTCTCACCTACAGACCAAGTTCTCTTTATCGCAGAACTGGGATCCTGGTCACGCTATCCTGGCCATGCTACACATTGCGGCTGGACCAGAAGCTGGGACTTCGCCCAACACCAGGGCGACACCAGACAACCAATCTACACCAGTGGGGCAGTCACCAACCACAGGAGAGATCCACTACCCTCTCCGAAGCAAAGCTAAGTTAGCTTGCCACCTGGACTCAAAACCATCAGATCCTTGCCCTCACTTGATGAAGAAAAAACAGGGAGACCCCCTGTATGCCAGCTTAAGCATACTGCACTGAGTGCAAGCAAGTAAAGTAGGAGTGAGGGAGGGCCCCTCATTGTGGTAGTCCAATAAGAATTAAACCCTAGCCTATAGAACTGACCCGCCAATACTTACCTATGTGTAAACAATAAAAGTTGATGTGTGAAAGCACACTTAAATTGTGTCAGTTCTCTGTTGTTCAATCAAATGTTGAATGTTTGAACTTCTCTCTTCAATTCTGTCTCTCGGAGCTACAAGTACTTATAAGAGTACAGGCCTAAGGAAAACTATCTCAGAGCCACTGTTAAGTATTTTACCCAGTCCCGGTATAAAATAAAAATTTCTTTGATGACTAGTACCGGAAAGTTGCTCCTTCCACCGCTAGTAAGAGAGAGGGTGTAGGTGAAATGTTAAGGTAATTCTCATTGAGAAATTATCCCTAGTCCTTCCCCTAGAGGACCTACCTAACACTTACTCATCTCGTCACAATTAACAACACCAAAGGGCGTTTATACTTTAGTTTATGAGTCCAAGCACAAAAAGACTGTCGATATTGATTCTGGCTAAGTAATTTTTTTTTAATAATTTAAATAAATATTTTGAGTTAGAAAAGAAGCTCAACATGGCTCAACAAAGTCTTGACGAATTGCATGAAGCAATGTTCAAGGAAGAGCGTTTGTCAAAAGCTTTAAATGAGATCGATTCAGAAGTCATTGATCCAACAAACATGCAGGCAAGCGTTGTATATGCTATTTCTCAAGTTCCAAGTAAACTAACGATAGACCCACCAGTTAAAGTAAGGTTAACTGTTTTAATCAACTATACAACAATAAATAAAGACAATCTAGAAGTCTGGGTCTCAACTAAACAGCAGACTATTCTTTCCTATAGTGACTTAACACCTGGTTGGGCAGACCAACTGCTTGCACAGTTTAACCCGAAGAGTGCCTATAAGCCGTCAGCTGACGCCAAAGTAAAAATGCTTTCCTAGTGCCTATGGGCCGTCCACTGACGTCATGCATTTTTCTTGAATTTTCATTCGTTACTATTTCTATTAAGCGCGATGAAGAACAGGGAAAGAGGAGGCTCTCGCTGTAGCGAGGGACGTGTTGGCGCACGCCCGCTGTGCGGACAGACATATCATTTGGTGAATAGATGGCTTGCCTTCACTGACTGACTCAACTCTTTAAACATTGCTGTTGTGTGCGCGCTGTTGTGTGTAAATTAAATATGCGGCCTGCTTGTAATGGCTCAAAGTACTGGACTATCGCAAGAACTGGATTATATAACTATTAGTGACGAGGAGGACATAGAGACTGATGCAGAAGAAGTCACAAATAGTGCTATTGAAAGTAACAATCAATTAATTCAAAACCAGATAGACTACCATTCTGCTTGTGCTCAGTACTGGAAAGATTTTCAACACATTTATAATACATCTGGTGAGAGAGCAGCAAAAGAATTTGAAAAAGAACAAAAGAAAAAAAAACCAAAACACCCAGGTCAGTTTCAATTTAATAATAAAAGAAAAAAGACAAACATATAACAAATATAAAAGTCTACATTCTTTGTCTGGTAAAGATTTATTAAACAGACTGAAATATCACAAAACAGAAAAACGCTTAAGAATTTTTGAAAGCGTTATCGTAAAGATTTATTAAACAGACTGAAATATCACAAAACAGAAAAACGCTTAAGAATTTTTGAAAGCGTTATCCCAGTCTTTGATGAAAACAAAAACGCTGAAGAAATAGAAAGAATTCTAACTGAAGGCCAAACTGCACTTGACTTAATAAATAACCGCAGCCTTCAACAGTATCTGGCTAATGGAAAATGGCTGCGAAGGTTTACACTAAACTGAGGAAATTTCAAGAAATTTGTTACAAGTCATTTGAAGTACTCCCTTCATTGGGTTAATAAACTAAGAAAGACGTCAGAACTATTTGAGGAATATCCAGAACTCTGAAACCTGTCAATTTCTATTACACAAGCCATCGTGTTGACACCAAAGATGCATGCTGCGCTGCTCTAAAAACCTACTCTGGTGTGGCAGACGACTGGACGTGAAGAAGGTATGTGGCATTGTTTGGTTGTTGGCATTGACAGCTAATTGACTACGTGCTGTATTCTGTGTAAACAAAGGCCTCTTGTCTATGCCAAGTCGTAAAACCCACACACGCACAAACCGACATCCTTCACTCGCGCATTAAGTTACGTAAACGCACACTGAAAACGGTCACGTGGTAGCTTCGCATTCGAGAGCAGCAACGCAGTGGGCAAGCAAGAC
>CM065733.1:547970-570470 GCA_033310375.1 Conus canariensis
GCCGTGATAGTGATACAAGAAGGCAAGTCTACTTTTGATATAGGCTACATGACCGTACTTGTATTCTGATATTCAAAGCATGATGACCTCCTCAGCTGACGACGACGACTATAATGTTAATGATAATAAGGGATATTTATGGCGCTTAAACTGTAAATAGCACTTAGCGCTTACAAGATCTTTGAACACAGACACAGATAGAGAGACAGACAGACAGACAGACAGACAGACAGACAGACACACACACACACACACACACACGCACACACACTCACGCACGCACGCACGCATGCACGCACACACACAGCGCGCACATACATACATGCATACACACCACACATGCGCGCGCACGCGCGCACACACAGACATACACACAAATCCGAGATGAATACACACACACACACACACACACACACACACACACACACACACACACACACACACATGCGCGCGCGCGCTCGCGCTCACCTTTACACTCGTACACCCCGCATTATTGTAAGACTAGAAGAAATAAAGCTACGGATCAGTAAACCGTGTAGTCTTGAGAGACGTCAAAGGAAGGAAGAGAAGGCTTACAAAGACACTGTATTCATGCCGCGGGCGTAGAAATAAGGACGCTTTCAAAACGTGTTGATGAGAAAAACGAGCGAAGGGAAGACGACCATCTCGGTGTATGATGTAAGTCCCAATGCATCTCGTGAGAGCGGACCACGAAAGTTCTACACACGGATGCCATTCACAGAGTGGCCAGCTGTTGCCGAGGTGAGTGGATTGGGGAGTGCGTGGGTGAGTGGGGTTTTACACACAACGGTCATATCAAAACCGTGCTGAAAAATAAGAAAGACAAAGTCATAAACAATCCCGCCACCCCTCCCCTCTGGGTATCTCAAACTTACGTGGCATATGAAAAGTGGTGTTTGCTTTGGGAGAGAGACTTTGGATGCTTCATTGGATGCCAGACGAAACGAGGTACGTATAGAATATTACCACTGAAATTGTCTGTTTGATAACACGGCAAATCCACTTATAAATGATTTCTTTTTTGTTTAATGCACTTGATGTAATATTAAAAACTAAAGTGACTTTCCTATGATCTTTCCAGTCTAATGGAATAGAGGTGGTTGTGATGACATGTGATATAGTTTACTTTGAAGAACATCATACTGAAATGACATATGAAAAATATACTTTTAGTTTCCTATTTTATTCCATTTTCTAGTTTGATTGGGCAGCGGTGTGTGTGTGTGTGTGTGTGTGTGTGTGTGTGTGTGTGTGTGTGTGTGTGTGTGAGATAAAATACGAAATGAATATGTGAAACAAAGCATTCCAGTTCTCAAAACAAGTTATTGGAAACTTTTCAATAAAGTTCTTGCTACAGGGACCATACCAGAAGAATGGTTAATTGGACTTATTCTGCCAATATACAAAAGAAAAGGTAGTAAACTGGACTGTAACAATTAATCAGGTGTAACAATTTTGAGTTGTGTTGGAAAACTGTTCACAACAATTTTGAATAAACGTTTGACCAATTTTATTGAGAATAACAACACACTTTCGGAAAATCAAGCTGGTTTTCGACGAAGTCAGTCATTCTACAACAGATCATCTATTTGTTTTGAAAAGTTTAATTGATGTTTTCAATAGTCGAAAAAAACAATTGTTTTGTGTTTTTGTTGATTTCACAAAAGCGTTCGATTCAGTTTGGAGGCAAGGATTATGGCAAAAGCTTATCAAAAAAGGTGTAAATGGAAAGATTTGGCAAGTAATCACGAATATGTATCAGCAAATAAGATCTTGTATATTTATAAATGGCAGTCAATCTGAACATTTTCACTGTTTTAGAGGTGTCTGTCACGGTGAAAATCTTTGACCTTTGCTATTTTCTTTGTATTTGAATGACCTTGAACTATATCTCACAGATCGTAACTGTGCTTTCTTAAATATTGATTTAAATCTTCCTGATTCAGATTTATTAAGGTACATTTGTTTACTTTCACTTTTGTATGCTGATGATATTGTTATTATTGCAGATTCGTTTTGTGGTTTACAGCATGCTCTTGATGTATTAAGCGAGTATTGTAGTGCATGGAAGCTTAATGTTAATGTAGCAAAAACAAAGGTTGTAGTCTTTAATGGACGCAATAATCCTTGAAAAAAAACCTAAAGTTCAGAAACCAGTCTATAGAAATAGTACACACTTTCAAATATTCAGGTATAATCTTTAGCAGAACAGGAAATTTTTATAAATGTAAGAAGTATTTGCATGACCAAGCGCAATGTGCAATGTTTTTCTTTATTAAAAATGGCAAGATTTCAAAATTTGCCTATAAACATTGTACTGGACTTACACCAGTCAATGGTACTGCCTGTACTTTTATATGGCTGTGAAATTTGGAGATATAGTGATTTAAAGCTAATGGAAAATTTTGAGCTTAAATTTTTTAAGCATCTTTTTCATTTAAATCATTCTACCAAAACAGAATTGATGTATGGAGAACTAGGAATGTATCCTGTTTCAGTTCAAGTATATGCACGAATGATAAAATTCTGGTCATCCTCACTTTCTTCACGAACAAATATTCATCTAGATTGTATCAGGTATTATATGATTTATACAGAGATCAGGGTTTTACATCTAGGTGGTTGATGTGTATACGCGATATCCTAATAGAAACAGGATTCGACTGTGTGTGGGAGACACAAAAGTTTTCGTCTGTTCGCAGTCTCTGTAGAAATGTTCGTAAGTCATTAGAAGACATTTACATACGTGCATGGAATGATGCTTTAGAATCTAGTAATGAGTGTTTATTTTACAGAAATTTTAAAACAGAGTTTTGCCGTGAAAAATATATTGAAATGTTGCCTGATGTTTCTATATATATACCCACTGATTTGGTTTCGTTGTGGTAATCATAAACTCATGATAGAAATTGGCAGACGATTTGGAATACCTCACGATGAACGATTCTGTCGGGACTGTGACCAGAATGACCTTGGTGATGAATTTCATATTGTAATGAAATGTACCAAATATAACGACATTAGAAATCAGTTCATACCTAGAAAATTTACATATATAAAGTCCGTATTTAACTATTGTCGTTTGCTGTGTGGTGGTAAAAAAGTGTTGCTAAACTCGGCGAAGTTTCTAAAACAGTAAAGTTGTGTAACGTTATATTCAGTGTGCTAATTATAGGGAAGTTTGTTGGATGTTTAATACGTTTCATTTATATTTGTTTGATTTGTTTCAAGTCCTCCATGCCCCAAAAGTGGTCACGGGGTTAAAATCTTTGAATCTTTTGAATCTTTGTGTGTGTGTGTGTGTGTGTGTGTGTGTGTGTGTGTGTGCTTGCGTATGTGTGTGTGTGTGTGTGTGTGTGTGTGTGTGTGTGTGTGAATGAATGTATGTGTGTGTATGTGCGCGCTGTTCGTGTGTGCATACGAGTATCCGGGCATGCGTGCGTCTGTGTGCGTGCGTGCGTGTATACGTGCATGCATGTGTACAGAGGTGTGTGTGTGTGTGTGTGTGTGTGTGTGTGTGTGTGTGTGTGTGTACAACCATGGTTGATCTGACAATAAATTGGTTTCAGTCAGTGTGTGTGTGTGTGTGCTTGCGTGTTGCATGCGTGCGAGCATATGTGCGTGCATTCGTGTGTGTGTGTGTGTATTTGCTGAAATGGGGATGATAGGGGGTGATGGGCAAACAGAGACAGAGGGGCTGATGGTGAACACATTGTTGACAGCCCATGAGGTGGAGACGTGCTGTCCTGGGAAGGCGTTGGTGTCTGGGAAGACCTCGTGTTTTGCGGACAGTCCTCGTCGTCACCATCGCCAACACCTTCATCTTTGCCTGGATCTTCTACAGTCACCTGTGGCCAAGAATGGTGAGCAGTTCTTTTCTGTTAATCCGGAAATCTCACCTGTTTCTGCCGTTCTGTTGTTTTGTTTGTGCTTTTGTTCACCGCTGAAATTTTTCTTTTCTCTCTCTCTCTCTCTCTCTCTCTCTCTCTCTCTCTCTCTCTCTCTCTGACCAGTGCGTTGGGCTAATGTGTAGGTCAGACATCCGCTGAGTCGTAGCCACGAGACCCTCTTCTTCAATTGTCTCATCTTTGCTGTTAATTCATTTATCCATCAGCTTCAAATCATACGTAGCGTGGTCTCGGTCTCAAAACTTAGCGGATATGGTGTAGCATATATGGACTAGACCGCACGCAGTGACGCCTCCTTGATGAAACTGAAACTGAAACTCTGTCTGTCTGTCTTTCTTTCTTTCTTTTCAAGCCTTGTTTAGTATATTCCTAAGGGTAGAGGGACATCTGGTAATGTAAGACTACTTTCCTTTTAAACTGTGTGAGTGTTTTCTATTCACCTACCTGGTTTGTATAGAACCTGTTACTGTGAGTGTTTTCTATTCACCTACCTGGTTTGTATAGAACCTGTTACTGTGAGTGTTTTCTATTCACCTACCTGGTTTGTATAGAACCTGTTCATTATTTCCACTTTCCAGAAAGGAAATCACAAAAATAGCGAAATGGACCACCTCACTTTGAAACAATATATAAAGCAACATTTCTGTGCTCCTTGTCTGTTCACTGACCCAAACACACTGTGGCCTTCACATACGTTAAAACAAAAGGTTTCTTTTTTCTCTCCTCTAGATTGCATTTTGACAAGGAGCTGAGTTTTTGAAATCTTGATGAAAGAGCACACACAGCTACAGTCATACGTTCTCACACCTGAAGAATCTGTGAACAGAATGAGGCTAAACGAGGAAATAATATTTAAAACACATTCTTTAGAACGGAGGTTCTACATTGTGCGTATTCCAATATTCGTACATTCCTGATCTGTTTAGGATTTAAAGGGCAAGAAAACCACCTTCACTGCAGATAAGAATAACTGACACACTTAGGCGCTTATTTCAGCATTCACAATATTTGTTTTGACCATTTTACCTTGTAAGTGCCTGTCATTTTAACACAAAAATCAAAATGAGCCATCTTCTAAACTATCTGAAGCGTCAAGTTTCAGGCGTGTGGTTTTGAGAAATCTAAAAATCATATTGTATTTGAATTTAAATGTTACAATGGCTACCAGACTAAACAAGTCACTCTGTTAAAGAAGGCTACTCAATGTGTGCGTAGCTTTCGTCGGCAATCCGGCCGACTTCTTCAGCACAACTGCTGGGTTGAGAACTGGATTCAGTGCGCACCGCCGTGAGCGAACTCACGACAATGCGACTGAATGAGTGAGGAGTACACCGATGGCAGTTGTGTCAGCCCTGGTCGCGGTTAAGGGCCGGGTTGCTGGCGGCGATGTAGACTGCCTCCTTTACTCCCCTTTGGAACCATCCTGCTCCTCTGTCGAGAACTCGCACATTGTCCTCTTCAAAGTGATGTTGGATATCGGTCAGATGTTCACCCACTGGAGAGGACTCACGTTTGTGTTCCTTTAGTCTTTTGTGCAGGTTGCGCTCAGTTTCACCAATGTAACTATGGTCACAGTCCTGGCAGTCTATCTTGTATATCACCCCTGATTTGTCCATTTTGTCTGTTTTGTCTTTGGATGGACTAACTGGCTTCTGATGGTGTTGGTGGGCTTGGCGTGGACACTGACTCCCAACTTTCGGATCTTCCAGCTGAAAGTGTCAGTGACGCCGTTGACGTACGGCATGGAGGCGTGCCCTCTCAAAGGAGTTTGTCGTTCAGTGGCGGGGTGGGGTATGATTTTCTTGACCCCCGGGATATCCCAGGCCCACTTCTGGTATCCCGACACACTGAGTAGCCTACTTTCTTAATGTGCTGCACCTCTTCTTCCCTAGCGGTGTCGGTGGAGCAGATGGTCTTCGCTCGGTGGGTGAGGGTGCGAATTACTCCAAGCTTGTGTTCCAGTGGCTGGTGAGTGTCGAATTGTAAATACTGGTCCGAGTGGGTCGGCTTTCTGTAGACGGAGAAGGCGAGGCCTGTCTCTGTGTGGGTGATGCAGGTGTCCAACATCGCGATGCTGCCGTTCTCTTCTACCTCGTAGGTGAACTTGATAGCAGGGTGTTGGTTGTTGAGATGGGTCGTGAAGTCTTCGACCACCGATCTTTTGAGCACAGTCATGGTGTCGTCATGTAGCGGCCCCAGTAGCGTGGAAGAGTGTGGAACGACGCCAAGGCTTTCTCCTCGATGTCTTCCATAAAGAGGTTAGCGACAATAGGACTCACAGGGGACCCCATGGCTGCACCCTCGGTCTCTTGGTAGAACTGTCCTTCAAAGGTAAAGTAGGTGGTGTTGAGGCAGCAGGATGGCAGATCACAGATGTGTTCCACTGACAGGTTGGTGCGCTGCTGAAGGCTGCTGTCGTCCTGTAACTTCCCTCTGATGATGTCCATGCTGTCCTTAACAGGGACACTGGTGAACAGTGCTGTGACGTCATAGGACACCAGAATCTCATCAGGCTGTGATACAAACTTGGACAACTTCTTCACCAGGTCTGCACTGTTGGCAATGAATGTTCCGTCTTTCCTACCAAAGGCGAGAGATGTCCGCAATGAAGCGGACTGTCTCATACATCAGGGATCCCTAGATGTGACAATGGGACGGAGGGGTACATCTCTCTTGTGCACTTTAGGCAGTCCGTAGAACTAGGCACATCAGTAGCTGAGGGGTACAATCTGCGGTACTGTTCTAAAGAGAGTTCTCCTGACTTCTGTAGGCCTTGCAGTAGTTTGGTCAGACGGGCAGTATACTTGCTGGTGGGATCTTTGTTCAGCTGTTGGTAGGTCTTCTTGTCTTCTAGTAAATTGTGGGCATCTCATAGTACTGTCCTTTGGGTAGGATGACTGTGGCACGGCCTTTGTCGGCTGGGAGGATCATAATGGATCCTTCTTCTTCAGTCCTTGTAGAGCAAGTCTTTCATCCCTACAAATGTTGGATTTGGGAGGTTTGCTCTGTTTGAGAATGTTCACACACTCTGATCGTAGGTGTGCATGGCCTCTTCTGTCTGGGTCCGATCTGACGACACGCTGTTCAATGCTGGTAATGTACTCCGTGATGGGAAGTTTGTCTGGAGTGACCGCGAATTGAGCCCCTTTCTCAACACTGACCATTCTGCTTCAGTCAAACTTTGATCAGATAAATTCACCACCCACCTATTTTTCAGTTCTTGCGTTTCTTGATCACTGATAGGAGCAATGGGCACGCAATCGTCTTGTTTCGGTTTAGCCTGCAACTTCGCAAACTTCTTCCTCTGGTGCATGCGCATTTTGTCCCACTCACGCCTGACAGTGCAGTCGAACCAAGCGACTGTCTCCGCCATGATAGTATCCAGTACACAAGCACTGAGTTCATCCTTTAAAGTAGCGATCGTGTGGTTGATGATCACCAAACGACTGTTAGTTTGTTTGATCCGTTCATTCATGAGCGCACGTTGGGCACGATGGATGATGTTGTTTGCTGCCTGGCCTTTCACACAAGTTTTGATTTTGAGACTTGTAGGGCACACATTTTTCTAAAAATTTTGACGACGTTCCCGTCGAAATCAGGTATAAGACGTTGAGGAAGTTTTAACGACTGAGAAGTAGACATAATGTTGTGTAAGCAATTTCACACACACACACACACACGCACACACACACACACACACACACACACACCACATACACACACACACACACACACACACACACACACACACACACACATTACAAACAAAAACAGATTCCTATGCACACTAATATACACTTGCCTATGCACGGAACGGATCCATTCACACTCAAACAATAGCCTATACATTTAGGAGCTCGTACAATCACGTTTATACACGCGCCTGTGCTTATGCTCAAAACGCGCGCGCGCTCACACACACACACACACACACACACACACACAACAACACACAACACAGAGAGAGAGAGAGAGAGAGAGAGAGAGAGAGAGAGAGAGAGATGTGTGTGTGTGTGTGTGTGTGTGTGTGTGTGTGTGTGTGTGTGTGTGTGTGTGTGTGATGAATACTAAAACAAGATGAACACCTTTTCCCATAGGGACTTTTTAATCCTTTGTCCAAGATTTCGCCACAAGGGCTTCTTCCTGTGGGAAGAGTTGTTCAACGTGTTTTATCATTCATTTCTTCAAATAGACCTATTGATGCCGTTTTGTTGCGGTACGGTGCGGGTTTTATTTGTGAATCTCAATCTCTCTCTCTCTCTCTCTCTCTCCTGTATATGTATATGATACAAAGTAGAAACGAATCGTATAGTCTGTTATAAAATTACCTTATACTGATTGGGGATAGGATCTATGAGAGAATTAATGACAAGGATAAAGTGGGAACATATAAATTTGTATAAGCCTCGAATACTCAATAGGAACACATGGATTGAGTTGATACATAATGAATTGTATTTGCCACTTGTTGTGTACACCTGTTATGGACAGGCCGGAGGCCTCATAATAAAAGACACGGCGCATTCGCGCGCGTCAAGCGTCTCTGTATATATGTACAGATTGTAGTGAGGGATGGGACTCTACAGGGTGTGGTGAAAGGTGAAACTACAGTAAAAAAAAGAAAATGTGACGTCGTTTTTAAATTGATGTAGTCTACTATGACGTCAATAGTATTGATGTCATTGCTGCTAAGGAGATGTAAGTACCATCGGTTCCTGAAGAAGCCTTTTGGCGAAAGCTTGGATTAAAAAATGAACTCCGTGGGCGGTATTGACAACTTATTGTTCATCAATATATATATAGACTTCAAAAGGCCATTCCAGTCCCACCTATTTTGGGAGAAAGAAACAGCAAGTCCCTAAGAAATTTTCTCATGCCCTCTGCACTCCCCATCCATCAGTTGGACTCTTCACCACCCGGGTGCTTTCTGTGTGGTAGAAAATGTATGATCTGCCAAGAACACCTAGTAGAAACAGCCAACTTCAAAAGCACAGTGACAGGAGAATCATTCACCATCCGACACCACATGAACTGTTTAACTAGCAACATCATCGATTTACTGTTTTGCAGCAAATGCCCACACAGCCAGTATGTTGGGGAAACTAAAAACTCATTAAAAACCCGTTTTTACCAGCACAGATCAAACACCAAAAAGAACACTGGAACTTCAGTAACCAGACATTTCCACCAGACTAATCACTCCCTTCAGGATCTAAGATGTGTGATTATAGAAAAAGTTTTTTCAGAGGACAATGATTACAGACTCCGACGGGAATCTTTCTGGTTCAACAAATGACGTACTGTTCACCCAGAGGGCCTCAACATGGTCACCTAGATTCCTCCCCTTACTCTCCCTTCTCCCCTACTCCCCTTCCAACGATACCCCCCCCCCTTCGCCCACCCCCCCTCCCCCTCCCCCTATCTTCAGTATCCACCCTTTCCGCCACACCCTTCGTTCAAGCCTTTTTTCAGACCTTCCCCTCCCAGGCTCTTGACTTCTTCCTCCCTACCAGCTCCTCTGGTGACTACTCTTGCTGGTATCCCTCCTACTTTTAAAGCCCCCCCCCCCCCCCCCCCCACCCACCCACCCCCGATTTTCCATCATGTTTACTATCTTCTTTCCCCCCCCCCCCCCCACCCCTTTTTTTTATTTCACATGCAGGCTTACGTGCACTCGCGCGCGCACATGCACGTGTGCGCGTGCTAATGCACGCACTTACTAAAATATTTTTTTCCCCTCCCCTCTCCTTCCCCCTCCTTATTTATAATAATTTCGTTCCTGCCCCTAGTCCTTCCCCTATCTACAAGCTTATACCCTCTCCCCTTCCCCCTCTTCCCCCTCTGCTCCACCTTTTCGGGAGTAGGCATGTGTGTGGTCAGCCTGCTTTAAAAGGGTGCTCTGGGTGTGATTTACTTTGCAAATATGTTACCTTACTTGCTTATACACATACTTTCATATTTGCGGGAGCTGTACATAAGTGAGGTGGGTTTGTTTGAAACGTGCATAGACAATTGAATCTGCGACATGTCATTGAAAACGGTATTTCCCTCTCTCCTCCCTCCCTCCCCTCTCTCTCTCTCTCTCTCTCTCTCTCTCTCTCTCTCTCTCTCTTTCTCTTTGCAGTATTGAGTGCATGTGTGCGTGTGTGTGCGGGCGTGTGTGTGTGTGTGTGTGTGTGTGTGTGTGTGTGTGTGTGTGTGTGTGTGTGTGTGTGAAAAAGGTGGGGAGGTGTATTTTGGGGTGTGAGTTTGTTTCTGTGTGTGGGTGTTGTGTGAGTGTCGGGGGTGGGGGGAGGTGGGATCGGTTATGGAGTCTATACGGGTGCAATGTTCAACACTGATCACTTTTGTTAACTGTCAAATTTCGACTTGTTCTCTTTTGGGGGCCTGTGCCAGCCATCTGCAATTCACTGAGTAGCAATCAAGGAAAGACAGAGTTAAGGATTGTTTGATTTTCCAGCAGTACCTAATAAAGAATTCCCTGAGGAAGGCCCAGAGCCGAAACGTCGGAAAAAGGAAAACTTGCTTGTTTGCTTCTTCATTGTGTAGTTGTTTCTCTCTCTCTCTCTCTCTCTCTCTCTCTCTCTCTCTATATATATATATATATATATATATTCCTTTGTATTAGCTTCTTGGTTGGTGTGGCAAGATTCTTGCGTTATATATTTTCTCGATATTTTTTTTATTGAGTTTACTCTGTGGACAAGAAATGACTCGACACGTCGCCTTTTCGCATTCTAAGTATTGACTGATGACAGACACCACCTGGTCACTTCATTCTGTCTGAATCGATAGAATAGCACGCGAATGAACGAGAGCCCGTGCTGACAACATATGGTTGTGTGAGGTTGTGTGTGTGTGTGTGTGTGTGTGTGTGTGTGTTGAAATAATGTCAGCAGCTGGCATAAGAATTGGCGTTCTAAGGGATTAGTTGAGCTCCACACCTTTGCGACACGTGTGACATCCCTCCTCTCCCCATCTTTTGAAATGAAATTCAAACAATTCCTATGCATGCAACGTACATGTAGACACACACAACACACACACACACACACACACACACACACACACACACACACACACACACACACGTGACGAACAAGAAGGCACACCACGAAGTTATTCATTCTCAAGCGTTCGCGTTATCAAACCGCCTAACAAACACACGAAAACAATCGGTAAATGAATATACAGTTAACAAAAAAACAAACATTCTAAAACAACACAGGACACGTACACAAACAGATCAGCCAATAAATGAATCAGAAAAGATTAAGAGATGATAAAGGATGGGGGTGGCCGCGAAGTAGATGGTGAAAGAAGTAGGGGTAAGGGGAAAGACACCATAGCCAATATGTAAAAGCAGAAAGGCAGTCAATTCTATGAAAGATATTGAAAAATAACCCAGCATAATTCAAGGCACCCACCCTGACACGTAAATACAGAGGGAAGAATGGTGTGGAAGAGACAAAAATAACCTAATAGAAATCTATAATTCAGACATTAATATTGCCTTATTTTCTTAATCGCCTACTGCCTTAAATTGTATGGTGAATCCCACAACCAAACTACAGCAAAATCGTATCAACAGGTACTTCGGAATAAAGTCAAGATCAACACAAATCGATAATCTCTACCCGAAAGGATACATCTAATAACATTCAGGGATACATCTAATAACATTCAGGCTTAGTTGCGAAAGCATGACTTATAATGTACAAACAAGTGGAGTAACTCTTGCTCCCATGATCAGATAATTACACGAACTTAAGTCCGAACGGATGCCCATGTATGTATGTATGTATGTATGTATGTATGTATGTATGTATGTATGTCTCTCTCTCTCTCTCTCTCTCTCTCTCTCTCTCTCTCTCTCTCTCTCTCTCTCTCTCTGTAGGAAAGTCATGGAATATGGAATAAAGGGTCGTTCTGAACACTGCCCTGTAATACAAAAGGAGAGAAATGCCAAACTTTGATCGTGCGTCTGGGAGAGTTCACTCTGGATGACGTACAGAATATGACAACATGACAGCACCATCAACACGGGCCAGGTGAAAGTCCAACATCTAATTCACGCTTGTGCTTCTCCCAATACAAAAGATGTCTTGAAATGTCATCGGTAGAATCCATTTTGATAATCTGAAATGCTGAGTTTATGTTGTTCATAGAATTCTACTTTACAGAACCATCAAGCATGTTATATTGCACACCGATGTTGAAGTGGATCTCTCTCTCTCTCTCTCTCTCTCTCTCTCTCTCTCTCTCTCTCTCTCTCTCTCTCTCTCTCTCTCACACACACACACACACACACACAAACACACGCACGCACGCACCCACCCACCCACCCACCCACACACATACACACACACACACACACACACACACACACACACACACACACACACACACACACACACACACACACACACATCTATCTATATACATGGATGCATAGATAGAAAGATACATACATACATACATATAACTCTGTGTGTGTGTGTGTGTGTGTGTGTGTGTGTGTGTGTGTGTGTGTGTGTAATGATTATTTATAGCGCTTAATCTTACATAAGCCCTACCTAAGCGCTTACAAATACAGAAAAAAAATAAATGAAACCAATAAGAAGACAAATATAAGTACCATGCACCTACAAACAAGAATGCATATTCACACACACACACACACACACACACACACACACACACACACACACACACACCACACACACACACACACACGCGCGCGCGCGCGCGCGCACACACACACAAACACACTGTCTCACAACAACGCACACAACAGCGCGCGCGCGCGCGTGCACACACACACACACACACACACACACACACACACACACACACACACACACACACACACACACACAGTCAATGATAATGATAATAATGTTTATTTCTATAACGCATATTCCATAAAAATGCTTTACAGCGCTTCACATTTCAGAAAAGAGCAAGCGGTAAAAATAGGAGTTATAAAAGTCATGCACCTTGAAAAAACACCGAGCCTCCAGAGATCCAATACCGACTTGCACAAATCAAAATTATATAAAACCATGCACCTTAGTACTGTTTCACATCAGTTTCCGTCATATATAAAAATATATATGTTGCACCTGTTTGACCGCTGGCCAGCCTGTCGTTCTGCCTGTGTCTTTTTCCCCCTGCCCCCTCCCCCACCCCCCTTATCCCCCCCCCCTCTCTCTGTCTCTCTCTCCTCGTTGAAAACAATACTCTCTCTCTCTCTCTCTCTCTCCTCTCTCCTCTCCTCTCTCTCTCTGTGTCTCTCTGTCTCTCTCTCCTCGTTGAAAACAATACTCTCTCTCTCTCTCTCTCTCTCTCTCTCTCTCTCTCTCTCTCTGTCAATGAATTGACATCAGAGGTTAATAATTCTAGACGACATGGCGCAATGTTCATAAATGATTTCCTTGAGATTTTCATTCTTCTCTTAGCTGACGATGTTGCATTAATGTCTGAAACTATCACTGGTTTACAAACCCAGCTGAACAGTTTGGAAAGAGCTTCTTCTGCATTGCAGTTGAAGATAAACACGAATAAAAGTAATATTATTGTGTTTAGAAAGGGTGGCTATCTTGCCGCCAGAGAAAGGTGGACATATAATGGAGTCAGTATGCCTGTGGTGAATGCTTATAAGTATCTTGGTATTTACTTTTCTACACGCTTAAGCTTTACTTTTGCTTGTAAAGATCTTGCAAGTAGAGCTAAATATGCGCTATTGTGTATTTTGAGGAAATTAAGACTGGTAGATAATGGATCTCTGTGTTTGTTTTTAAAATTATTTGATGTCCAAATCCAACCAATGTTACAATATGGTGCTGAACTATGAGGTTTTGAATCTGCTGCTGTGCATATTGAGAAAATTCATTTGTATGCTTTAAAGAAATTTCTTGGCGTTTCAATGAAAACACTGAATGATTTAGTATATGGAGAGACTAATAGATATCCTATTTGTTTAATTTCAGTGGTTAAATGTATTCGTTACTGGTTAAGGATAACACAAATGGAACCACACACATTGCCTTATAAAGCCTATATTATGCTCGTAGAGTTGGATGCCAGAGGTAAGAAAAACTGGATTACGAATGTAAGGCTGAAACTGTATGAATATGGCTTTGGATTTGTATGGGAGAATCAGGGTGTCGGTGATATAAATGCTTTCATTCGTGTTTTTCAGCAAACACTGATCGATTGCAGTTGGCAAAGATGGAATTCACATGTTGAAGATAGCAGTAGATTTGATATTTACAGAATGTTAAATCCTATGCATTGTGTACCAAAGTATTTGACCATGGACATGGACAGACATTTAAAATAATTATATCATGACCAAGTTCAGATTTGGTATTTCGGATGTCTATGTACATTCTCAGCGTTATAGCAATTCAAACGATCGTGTAAGTACTTGTCCATTTTGTAAGGAATCACAAGAAAATGAAGTTCATTTTGTCCTTTACTGTCCTGAATTAAGTGATCTTAGACAACAGTGTATTTCAGCTAAATACTTTAGACATCCTTCATTCTTCAAATTGATTTTGTTAATGACGTCGACAAATGATAAAACAGTGAAACAGCTGGCTGCGTATTTGTACAGAGGATTTAAACGAAGAAGTTCTGTAATATCTTAGTTTGTTAACCTTCCCTATTGGTAATGTATTGTGCAAGACTATCTTTGGTAATGGATTATGCAACGTTATTTTACGTGTATCCCCCTTCTAAGGGGCCAAGGCCTTTACGAATAAACATGTTTGTCTTGTCTTGTCTTCTCTCTC
Organism: Conus canariensis; assembly: GCA_033310375.1. Lineage (NCBI taxonomy): Eukaryota > Metazoa > Mollusca > Gastropoda > Neogastropoda > Conidae > Conus > Conus canariensis. Next base: position 562,699 of record CM065733.1, read on the forward strand.
TCTCTCTCTCTCTCTCTCTCTCTCTCTCTCTCTCTCTCTCTCTCTCTCTCTCTCTCCTCATTGAAAACAATACTCTCTCTCTCTCTCTCTCTCTCTCCTCTCTCTCTCTCTCTCTCTCTCTCCTCTGTCGCTCCCCTCTCTCTCCCTCCCTCCCTCCCTCTCTCCAACCCGCCCTCCCTCTCTTTCTCCCTCTTTCACTCTCTCTCACTTCTTCCTTGCTCCCTCTGTCATTCTTCTTTCTCTCTTGTATTTTCTAATCTAATCATGAAGACTTGTGGTCGTTTTTTTTTCTACTTTGTTTGCTCTGTTCATTATCTTTGACTCTTATTGACACTGCCTGTCGAGTTGTCCCCTGCCCCCCCCCCCCCCCCCCTCCCCCTCTCTCCCCACTCCACTTCCTCTCGAAACCCCACCTCCTTCCTTGCTTTGTTTCATTAAACTTTGAATGTTTACATAGATAGATTGATTTATCCACAATATCATTCCTATTCATCTTCCCCTTTGTGCCCCCCCCCCCCCCCCCCCATGTTCCCTGTCTCTGTTTGCTCTGATGATTTCGCTCTCTCTCTCTCTCTCTCTCTCTCTCTCTCTCTCTCTCTCCTCTCTCCTTTATTATTAATTCTTTTTTATCCCTTCCCCTCACTTTCTCTTTACCCCATCTGTCCTTATCTCTCTCTTTCTCTCTTCCCCTCCCTCCCCCCTCTCTCTTCTCCTCCCCCTCTCTTCCTTTAGTACCTTTTTTTTTTTTCGGATCCCCCTTCCCCCCTTCCTCTCCCTTTTTCTCTCTCCCCCCTCCCTCTCTCTCTCTTCTCTTTCTCTCTCTCACTCTGTCTTTTCCTCTCTCCCAGAAGTAATGACCAGACCTGGCTCTAATGGCTTCCGTCTCCAGAAAAGTGTAGTACAAGTATTACGGGCCATCACAGTCATTATTATATCAGGTTCTATCGGCATAAAATATCTGGTGTCTTAGAACATAGAAAAACGAATAGATAATGAATGTTAGTTTGGTTTGAATGTTGTGTTTTAAACGATCAACTTGAACACAGTCATTTTCTGAAACACTAAAAAAAAAAGTACACACACACACACACACACACACACACACACACACACACACACACACACACAACACACACACACACACACACAAACAAATATATATATTTGTATATATAATATATATATATATATATATATATATATGTGTGTGTGTGTGTGTGTGTGTGTGTGTGTAATTAAATAAGATAGAAATAAAAAAGAAGTATTAAACACACTTTTGGTAACACCAGATAACTTTAAAGCAGAAAATCCATTGAACATACAACTTGTACTACATATCTGCCGGTAAGGTTGATTGATTGGTTGATAGGTACAACTTGTATTACATATCTGCCGGTAAGGTTGATCGATTGGTTGATAGGTTCAACTTGTATTACATATCTGCCGGTAAGGTTGATTGATTGGTTGATAGGTACAACTTGTATTACATATCTGCCGGTAAGGTTGATCGATTGGTTGATAGGTATAACTTGTATTACATATCTGCCGGTAAGGTTGATTGATTGGTTGATAGGTTCAACTTGTATTACATATCTGCCGGTAAGGTTGATTGACTGGTTGATAGGAATTTGAACGGGGCTTCCTGACACGAATGACAGCAGTTCCACGGACAGAGCTCCAGACGAGGCTCCTGCCAGACTTGCAATGGCTCAACAGGCCAGAAATAAAACGGGTAGCGTGGTTACGTCACGTGACGGGGTGAGGCGTTCTACAACCGAATGCAGTTTGACATCATATCGATCGGACGATCAGGTGTGTTCCGATTCCTTCTTTCCATCTGTCGTCTGCACTTCATCACTTCGTATTGACCTCTGTCCAGGAACAACATGACGTCCTATCTATCATGTGATCAGCTCTGTGCCATTTTATTCGTTTCATCTGTTCTCTGCACTTTATCATCGCTCCATACAGTCTCCTGTCTTGTAGAAACATGACGTCATATCTACCAGGTGACGTCATATCTATCAGGTGACGTCATATCTATCAGGTGACGTCATGTCTACCAGGTGATCAGATCTGTGCCATTTTATTCGTTTCATCTGTTGTCTGCGCTTTATCATCACTACATGCAGTCTGCTCTCTTGTAGAAACATGACGTCATATCTAACAGGTGACGTCATATCTATCAAGTGACGTCATATCTATCAGGTGATCAGACCTGTGCTATTTTGTTCGTTTCATCTGTTGTCTGCGCTTTATCATCACTACATGCAGTCTGCTGTCTTGTAGAAACATGACGTCACATCTATCAGGTGACGTCATATCTATCAGGTGACGTCATATCTATCCGTTGACATAATATCTATCAGGTGATCAGACCTTTGCTATTTTGTTCGTTTCATCTGTTGTCTGTACTTCATCCCTCCATACAGTCTCCTGTCTAGTAGAAACATGACGTCATATCTATCAGATGACGTCATATGTATCAGGTAACGTCATATCTATCATGTGATCAGATCTGAGCCATTTTTATTCGTTTCATTTGTTGTCTACACTTTATCGTCACTCCATACAGTCTGCTGTCTTGTAGAAACATGACGTCATATCTATCAGGTGGTCGGGTCTGTATTGTTTGATTCGTTTCTTCCGTTGTCTATTGTTGATTACTTCATACAGACTCCTGTTCAGAAACAACATGATTTCATATCTGTGTCATGTAATTAATGTCTGCCTCTGTGTGTATTTCACGTATGTATGGGAACAACATGACGTCATAACTGTCGGGTGATCAACGGTGACGTTTGATTGCTTTCTTCTGCCTTCTAAACATGATAACTGTGTATAGACTCCTGGTGCAGGTAGCCGATGCTCCTGAAAGTTACAGATTAGTGGGAACGTTAATTTCACCAATACCAGTTGTCCATATGTTCTTGAGTTCATCGTCACACACATCACACATGCCTTGACTTTTAATCCTCTCTCCGTCCTCTGCCAGAGCACACACACACACACACGCACACACACACACACGCACGCACACACACACACACACACACACACACACACGTACGCACGCACGCACACACACACACACACACACACACACACACACACACACACACTAACACACACACACACACTAACACATAACACACACACACACACACACACACGTACGCACGCACGCACACACACACACACACACACACACACACACACACACACACACACACACACACCACGCACGCACACACACACACACACACACACACACACACACACACACACACACACACACACACTCACACACACACACACACGCACGCACGCACGCGCACCAACACACACACACACACACACACACACACATACACACACACACGCACGCGCGCACACACAGACACACACACGCGCGCGCGCGCGCACACACAGACACACACACATGGAGGTAGTTCATGTGTCAGACCTTTCAATGTCCATCACTCCCTGTCCAGGGCAGACACATGGTCAATGTAGCAGAAGCCAACAGACTGGTGCAGAGATTTCGGCTGGACTGGAACCTTCAGCTGCCGGGGGACCAACAAACCCTCTGGAAACTGGCGGCCCGGTGGGTCAGTCCCACCCATGTGTACCCGGAACACACACCAGAAATGGGTGAGTGGGCAATTGTTCAATAAAATGGAGTCGATTTGGATTTGAACGTGGGCGAGTGTTTATTACAGCACGTTTATAACTGTTTAGAGACGTCAGCTCAAGTCTGTCACTTGTATCCCCAATCCACTTTCATTCCAAGCAGGCGTGAGATGGTTTAGAACAACAAGCGAGTGTGATTTCGAAGAGACCATTTTGAAAAGTACGAGACTCGTGTTCTTGAAAAGTTATACGTCTACAGTTTATCAAAATTTCACTAAAACACCAAACAAAATATTCAAACAATGGCATGACAGTAGAACATTGTACGTAACCGACAGGAAAGTACCTAAAATTGTGTATAATAGATGTAATCATTTGTAGCTCATTTCTTTAGTGAGATTCCATCGAGTCGATGGCATGTGTGCTACTCTTGCCTGGCAAGGGAGGTAATTCACAGGGGCTTCAGCCGAGTTACTGGTTTGGTCCTGCAATCTTTTTATATTTTGGTTTTTGATATTCAAGTGAGTAGAAATGGTTCACATGCTTTCAACGTCGTCCAGGTGACCAGTATTATAGTCTTCTATTATCCGAGGACTTTGTTTTGCTGTCTGCAGCCGCTTCCAGACTCTAAAATTAACAGACAGTTGTGAAAGGGTTTCAATCATACTAGGCCCACAGGTTAACCTGGATAGGAGTAAAAAGTAAGTCTTTAGAAAGGGAGACGGCTCTCTGATCACTAAAAACTGTCGTATGATGAAAAACTCTACACATTGTCAGAAGCTGTAAATATCAATAGACAGTTTCAACTATCAAACTATCCGTTGATCGTGCTTTACACATTGCTAGAAGCTGTAAATATCAATAGACAGTTTTAACTATCAAACTATCCGTTGATCGTGCTTTACACATCGTTAGAAGCTGTAAATATCAATAGACAGTTTTAACTATCAAACTATCCGTTGATCGTGCTTTACACATCGTTAGAAGCTGTAAATATCAATAGACAGTTTCAACTATCAAACTATCCGTTGATCGTGCTTGCGAAGAATATGCAATACAAGCTATGAGGTCGATATCATCTTTAAAAAATAATGTCTTACTTTTGATGTTTCTATCAGGTTGGCCAGGCGTATATGTGGTTCTGAATAACTATCGTTAAGCCGGTGACACCTTTCGTCTTGATGAGAACGTTACTCGTCGCTTCTAGATACGCGGGGGACAACTCCTATTCCCAACTTACAAAACGTCTACGGAGTTGTTTCCCTTGACATCCCCCCCCCCCCCCTTTTTTTTTTTTTTTATAAAGGTTTTCCTTTGTTGTTGAAACATTTAAATTATTTCCCAAAATGTTCAGATGATTTGCCTAACAACATGCATAAAAAAAGTAAACAAGTGGGGTAACTTTTTGCTCCCATAAGAAAACCTAACACAGAGTAACTTTTATTCAAGACTGGCACAGCCTTTTAAACTTGAATAAAGTCAGACAAATACAAAGACGAACAATCTAATAGTGGGGGAAAAAACAAGCGCAGGCCAACAACTGAACTGTCTTCATAGTAGACTCAGCAAAATTTGGACTTGGGGGGAGGGGGGAAGGGGGAGGTTGAAGATGAAGAAACTGGGAACATGAAATTAAGAAAATGTATATATATGCATAAAAGAGTCAAGCAATTATCAGTCTCTGCTTATCTCTGAATTTGAATGAAGTACAACAAACTGTCATTATTTAGCAATATCAAATCAGTGTCCAATTCAGTGATGAACACCATCAAAACTCTTCAATGTATCTTGCAGGTTTTTTGATAGTGTGTCCAAATCGAGGAATATTCTGGTTATGAACATGCACTGGTGAATTCCTGCTTGGTTCTTGAGCAGCTGGACTCATGTCGTCAGGGTCATCAGGTAGATTCACCTCCAGCTCTGGCAGCGTATCTAGTAATTCTGGAATCTTCTGGAGATGTTTACGGTTGCGTCTGATGATACCATGAGAAGAGTCAATGAGATAGGATCTTCCACTGGAAACAGCGGGACCCAGAACTTGCCCATAGTCTTGCCAGTTCTTTTCACGTTCTGTTTTTATGTGAACTGCGTCATTTGGCTGAAGTTCTGGCAACACACGCACACCATGTCTGTTGTCATAGAATTTTTTGTAGCTCTGTTTCACTTTCTGGTCAGAAATGCGAATGTCTCTGTCCTAGTGTGGCACAGGCTGAAGATGCGTCGGAAGAACTGGTACCTTGGTCCGGAGTTGTCTTCCCATCAGCATGACGGAAGGACTAGTGCCAGTGGCAGAGTGAGGAGTTGATCTGTAGATCATCAACGCCGTATTTGGATCTGCCTGGGCAAGAATTTTCTTTGCAGTCTTCACAGCAGATTCGGTGGCACCGTTGGCTTGTGGAAAGTGTGGGCTTGATGTATGGTGGTCAAAACCAAACTCTTTTGCAAATTCAGCCATGTCATAGGAGTTAAATGGTGGGCCATTGTCGCTTATCACAACATCTGTTGTAGCAAAAATCTGCTTGAAATGTAGAATGACTTCCGCGCTAGTCAGTGATGTGACTTGCTGAATCTCAGTCCATCTTGAGCAATAGTCAATCACAACCAGGTAGCTCTTTCCTTGAAATTTGGCAAAGTCAGCTCCAAGTCTTGACCATGGCCGTTGCGGAGGTTCAGTCGGACATAGCGGTTGGTGTTTCACCTTCATGCTCTGACCTTGAGTTGAACATCGAACGCTCATGAATAATATTACGCTTATCAATATGTCAAAGTCAGTGTCACTTTCCACTGGGTTATCATCTTGGTCAACTTCCCACTTAAAAGCAGACATGATCTGTACTGCTTGCTTTGTTCCCATAGCATACAGAAGTGAGTCTTTTTCACCATCGTCTTGATGCAGTTTTGTAGCTCGGCGAAAACGTAGAAACTCTTCGCTCCATTCTTCCCAATCCACTGCACAGAAGGAGAAACGTTGCGGGGATTGTAACGATACATTGCCATTTCTTCTCTCGACTTACGATACACAGATAATAAAAACGATGCTCGAACTGATCAGCAAGCAAAGTCAGTCAATCAAACTCCAGTCCACACACTTACAGGCGTTAAAATCATTACTTCTGACACCATATCAGGTTGGCCGGGCGTGTATGTGGTTCTGAATAACTACCGTTAAGCCGGAGACTCCTTTCGTCTTGATGAGAACGTTACTCGTCGCTCCCAAATACGCGGGGGACAACTCCTATTCCCAAGTTACAAAACGTTTACGGAGTTGTTTCCCTTGACGGTTGCCATTTTTGCACTCCCAGTTCTTATAGAACAGGGAGTACTTTAGGCAGGGAACGAAGAAATGCTGTCTGTCTGTGTGTCTGTCTGTCCGTGGTCAAAATGTGTTCCACTCGCTCCAGTCAAAACTTTTGGGCCGATCTTTCTGAAAAATTTGTAGGTATGTTCATTATGGGTCACGGATGATGCCCGCTGTTTTATTTTACCAGAATAAACGTTACTAACGGCGATAACGGCCAAAAAAAAAAAAAAATCAGGTCTGATAAGAGGAATAACCACCGCACTGTCGAGTTTTTTTTTTCTTCCACTAACTGGAAATTGTCTCCCCTCTTTGTGTAAACGAGTGTTGATGAATAAGTGCAAATGGTGGATGTAAGCGCATTGAGTTGTGTAACAAGAAATGCGCTATATAAGTATTATACATTATTATTATTATTATTATTTTTCGCTGTACACGCGTATTCAACATAAACTGGGAGTACTTTTATATGCTTTGCATCTTGTTTTTGTTTGTTTTGTTACTTTTGGTGCTTAAGTAAAACCGATGTTGTTTATGCAGTTGAGTTCACAACAATTTTCAATTGTCTGACAGAAAACGCTGGTTTGCATGTATTCAGCGCAATATCCTTTTATATGTTGATAACTGCATTTCTGTCTTAAAAGAAAAAAGCCATGATCCCCTCCTGGGTGACCCCATTTCCGTCCGGCGGCCATTTTGAACGCGTGGCGACCATGAGAAGATAACTGGTTTCTCGTTCTTCGTTTTCACTGTCCTGAATGTGTTTTGTTTCCTGAAGAAGGCCCAAAAGGTCGAAATGCATTGTGTCTTCTCCTGTGCTATGTTTGTCTGTGTCCTTGGC
>CM065733.1:575470-600470 GCA_033310375.1 Conus canariensis
GCGTCTTTACACATATGTTGAAAGTATGTAGATAACTATGACCTATGTAAAGCTCTCTTTTTTCAAGCATAGAAAAGAGTTTTAACAGTTTTAAACTTTCAGATATATGAATAAATCCATAGTTATCCTTCACTCCCCAAAGCAGCTGACAGGATGAGTACATCCAGAACTGATAGGCTGAACTCGATCAAAACAATTAATGTTTGAACTGCACAATGCTCAAACAAAACTTTTAACTTTGCATGGAGGTGGGAGTGGAGTTAACAGAGGGTGGTGGTGGTGAGGGTGGTGGTGGCGGTGGCGGTGAGAGGGGGGGGGGGAGATGAGGACAAAATCGTATCATCTGTGTAAAAACATGGGCGTTTCATGCACCTGGCACTGTGTTACTAAACGAATCATCTAAAAGCAGCACACTGGAGGTGGTGACATGTGAGTCTTTAGTTTAACACTACGGATCCTATGAGCATCCCATGTCACCTCAGAAGAGTTTTTATAATCAGAAAGGAAATGTTTGCACTATCGTGTAAATTGTCTAGCAAACAACAGCAGCAAACATTCTGGCCAATACATCTATCTTTGCCGAGACACAAAGCATTTTGGGATGTCTAATCATGTATGGTTTGCTGTGATGCTGGTTTTACAGGGTGTACAGCTAGAACACCGAAGAGCCTTCCGTGGAATGCTCATGGTATGGACATTTTTTTTTAATTTTTTTTTTCTTCTTCTGGCTGAAACATCATTGTGTTTACCAACAGAGAACGATGCCAGACTGTCAAGAACTGGTTTTCTGAATTTTAGTCATGAGACCATTGTGATGTTAATGCTAGTTATGTCATCATCTCTCTGTCTCTGTCTCTATGTCTCTGTCTCTGTTTCTGTCTCTCCCTCTCTCACACACACAGAGACACACACACACACATACACAGACACACACGCATACGCGCGCGTACACACACACACACACGCGCGCGCGCGCGCGCGCACGCACACAGACACACACACACACACACACACACACACACACACACACACACACACACACACACACTCACACACACACACACACACACTGTATATTCATGTGTGCGCTAAGTTCGTTCTCTGCCCTGAACAACCATCTTGCTGAACTCGACCTGTATTTGTCCTTCTCTTCAATTATACACAAAGAAAAAAAGTTAAGCACCCCCCAATGTTTTTTTAGTTTGGAGAAACTGAAATTCTTTTTTGTACTAAACTGTTTAATGTGGAACATTTTTTTTTTTGTTTTTTATTAAATAAAGATATTGACAACATGAAAACAACAAATGATATACAAAATCATAAACAGTATGTGGTATTGCTAAAGAAAGATCAATGACATTTTCACATGAAAAAATACCCATGAAAAGTATGGTCATTACAAAATCATAGTGCTTAATCAAAGTGGCAATTTCATTTGAAAACATTGCCATGAATCTCCTTAAAACAAAGAAAAATGAAAATGTTCAGTAGCGCGTGAATCCGCCCTGAGCCTGGATGACCGCCTCAACCCTGCGTCGCATCCCTCCAGTCAGTCGCCGGATCTGTTGCATCGTCAGTTGCTGCCACTCCTGATGCAGTGCAGCTTCCAGTTGATGCAGATTTTGTGGAGGAGGGTCCAAGGTCTGCAAACGACGGCCAATCATGTCCCAGATGTGCTCCAGTGGATTGAGGTCTGGGCTCATGGCAGGCCATGGCAGGGTCTGCACTGCTTCTTGCTGGAGAAAGCCTGTTATTGCTTGAGCACGATGAGGCCAGGCGTTGTCATCCATGTACACTGGTCTGGTGGCAAGTGGGTGGTTGTCAAAATGGGGCACAACGACCGGCTCAAGGACATCTCGGATGTACCGTCCGCCTGTGAGGGTTCCTCGAATGGTAATCAAATCCAGCTTGCAGTCGTGTGAGAGGCACCCCCAGACCATTATGGAACCTCCACCGTGAGGAACAGTTGCCTGTATGTTCCTGGGCGCATAGGCTGTATTTGGGCGTCTCCAAACCCTTGATCTTCCATCAGTGACGTGCAGCAGGAATCGGCTTTCGTCCGACCAGTGTATCTTTCTCCAGTTCCTCAGGTTCCACCCCCGCCGAGCGAGACACCAGTCCAAACGCCGTCTTTTGTGGTGGTCAGTCAACAGAGGGCGCTTGATAACCCTCCTCGCCTTATATCCGTGGGCTTTTAAGCGGTTCTGCACTGTTCTTGTGGAAAGTTGCCTGTTAGGCATCCACTGTCGTTTCAAGCTGGTGCTTGTGGCGAATGGCTCATGGCGTATCATGCAAAGTAGAGCCCTGTCTTCGCGCTGTGACGTTGCATGTGGTCGGCCAGATCGTTGGCGGTCCTGCACATGGTTGGTTTGCTGGTGTTTCCTCACCAGCCGGCTGATGACAGTGTAGTGGAAGCCCAATTGACGCCCGATTGCTTTGAAGGACATTCCAGTGGAATGCATGCCAATAATTTGCCATCGTTTGGCCTCTGCTATCCTCCTTCGCACCATATTTCTTTGTAAAGAATATCTTTACTTAAAACCAACTGTGATTGCTAAACTGGATGACTCACCAAACCTCAATTTAAAAAATTTCAAAAACCGTAATGCACGTGCATGCCACACCATGACTATGCTTCACATACACGCCTGACTGGTTTTATCCTTTCAATGACACACCATTCTTGACAAAATTGAAAATTTTGGGGTCATACATTGTTGTTGTCAATTCTGACAGTTGAAAATATAAGGGGGTGCTTAACTTTTTTCTTTGTGTATATAGATGTCACACAGAGGACAGGGGTGGTAGTAGAAATTGTCTTTTCGTTTCCTTCCCTTTCCACTCTGTCTTCCGCCTGGTCTCGGTAAACAGGGCCTGCTAAATCTTCCATAGTACATACTGCACAAAGACAATGATACCAGTTACGGTCACAAAACAATACTAAATTTACTGTTCAATGCTCATTTTGTGTTTTATCCAGCAGGTCCCTGGTAACACAGCTTTGAAGCACAGTAAATGATTGGATGATTACGCTAAACCACAAAATTCCTGTTGATATTGTGTACCTGGATCCCTGGAAAGCGTTCAACAAAGTTACACAAGAGATTACTCCTTATATACAAAAAGGGCATTCAGAACGAATCTCGCGACTGGATACGGAATTTTTTTTTCTTTTTCTTTTTCGACAGAGTTCAGGACGCCTGTATTGTAACGCCAAATTGAAGAATATGTGTTATTAGTGGTGTTCGTGTAGGTAGTAAATTAGGACCAAGCCATTGTGTCATTTTGCAGATTGTAACTAATGTACCGTAAGTTTGGATATACAGCTGATGGCTGTGATCTGCAATGTGCAGATCAGGACAAAGACTCAGGGGTCTATTGCTTGAAAAGAATTCAGTTTTGAACAGCATAGTAACAAGCTACCGTCAAAACGGCTGATAAACTGTCAGGAATCATTGCACATCATTTTCAGTAGAAAAACCTCACAGACTTAAAGGTACTAGCTGATTCAACATACATCTTCCACCGAATTTGACCAGAGAAGTGATTGCTCTTTCTTCATTTTCGTTGTTCTGAGTGTTGTTTATCTTGTATGAAGAAAACCTAGGAGGTCGAAATGAGTCGTGTTCTGTCATGTGACTCGTTCATGTTTGTTTATTACATTTAAAAAAGATTTATAAAGGTACTACTTTTTAAATCTCTAGTACGACGAGTTCTTGAATTCAGAAACTTTATATGGTCTCCCCATTAGCAGCAGCATATGACATATCTGATAACTGTGCGAGAAGATGTGCTGTATAAATGATTGGCTAAAATAACTTGACGTATAAACAAAGATTAGAGGCACTTAAATAGTTCACATTTGCACATTGAGTATGAAGTGATATAACTGAGATGTTCCAAATCCTACATGGTTACGTAATGTGAAAACCTCCAACATTAAATTAATCGAGAACCAGAGCTTAGACAATAATATTAAGTAACTTTTCATCCAAATGAAGTCATGTGCACACGTTTTAACGAGCAAGTTTTTTTTTTTAATCTACAACATACACACTTAATTAAAAAACAAACAAACGTTGGGAATGTTTTTGCTTCCACACAATGTTGATATTGGAAGACAGCCATTGAATAAACGCTGTGCAATGCATGGTATGGTATGGTATGGTATGGTATGGTTTGGAGTGGAATTAATTGGCATATGATATGATACATATGATATATATGATATGATATTATTATAATGACATTTTTATATGATATATGCTGTGATACGATACGAGACGAGACGATACAATACAATACGATATGACATGATGTAACAGAATATAATATAATGTATGAAATGATACAATGTGATATGATATGACTCATATGAAAAATATGTGGGGAAATTGTACTCTACAAATCAAGATATATGATATGATATTAGCGTTTCATAAATGATGAAATTTGATGGAGAATGATATACAAGTCTATGAGAATGCTGGTGGCAGACGGATTTCTGAAGAGGCTGTGTTCATGGAACGGTCACGTGAGAGGGGCTATGATTCTGTGGCTACCCAAACACGTGACCTTTCGTGAAATCCGTCATCCTTGGGGAGGTATATGTACTGCTGTGGCCAATCACAAATATAAATACTTCAAACCAGGGTAAGTTTGTTTCTCCCATTAAACTGATAGTCAGTTCTATTTGTTACAACACGTTCAAAGCCATGCAATCACAGACTAATTTCACTACGGCACATAACTCTGGAAGATGCACCATTATAGTGCATATGACTGTAATAGACCTTTTCAGGAAAACAAAATGAGGGAAAGATAATCCCAGTCTTTCTGCTGGCTGCAGAGCTACCCTTTTCAGTTTATGGACCAAGCAACTAGGTCCAGAGACTCAAATGTTGGTTTTGAAGTGCACGTCAGGATAACGATCGCAATAATGCTCGTCTGCATTGCAGGTGCACCGTTTTATACCCGCATTTTCGGCATTTTCTCTGATTAAATTGTTAACTGCGAGGCCAAAATTGCTGCGGGCAAACCCATCGGCGACATGATGTGCTATGAAAATCGTGGACGCGAGTTCTGATATAAATTACCCCCCTTGCAGATTTACGAACATAGTCTATTCTATGGTCTAACCAACGTGCTGGGTTCATGCATACGTCGTGTATCTCAGAAGTCATGTAGTATTTTAGAATGGGAACGAAGAAATGCTCTGTGTGTGTGTGTGTGTGTGTGTGTGTGTGTGTGTGTGTGTGTGTGTCCGTCCGTGGTCAAAATGTGTTCCATTCAATCCAGACAAAACTACTGGGCCGATCTTTCTGGAAATTTGTAGGTATGTTCATTATGGGTCACGGATGATGCCCGATGTTTTAGTTTACTGTTATAGCCGTTACTAACGGCTGTAACGGCCTGTAACGGTTTTTCTTCTTCATGGAATATCTCAAAAAGTACTTGGCCGATCTTTGTGAAAATTAGCCAGTATGTTCATTATGGATCCCGGATGATGCCCGATGTTTTAGATTACCGTTATAACCGTTAGTAATGGCTGTAACGGCCTGTAACGGTTTTTCTTCTTTATGGAATATCTCAGAAAATACTTGTCCGATCTCCGATCTTTGTGAAAATTAGCAGGTATGTTCACTATGGGTTACAGATGATGCCCGATGTTTCAGTGTACCGTTATAGCCGTTACTAACGGCTATAGCGGCCCATAACGGTTTTTCTTGTTTATGGAATTTCTCAGAAAGCACTCTGTCGATCTTTCTGAAAATTAGCAGGTATGTTCATTATGGGCGACGGATAATGCCCGATGTTTTAGTTTACCGTTATAGCCGTTAGTAACGGCTATAACGGCTCCTAATGGTTTTTCTTCTTATGGAATATCTCAGAAAGTACTTGGCTGATCTTTCTGAAAATTTGTAGGTATGTTCATCATGGGTCAGGGATGATGCCCGATGTTTTAGGTTACCGTTATAGCTGTTACTAACGGCTATAATGGCCCATAACGGTTTTTTTTTAATGGAATATCTTAGAAAGTACGTAGCCGATATTTCTGAAAATTTGTAGGTATGTTCATTATGGGTCACGGATGATGCCTGATGTTTACGTTTACCGTTATAGCCGTTACTAACGGCCCATAATGGTTTTCTTCTTGATGGAAAATCTCAGAGAGTACTTGGCCGATCTTTCTGAAAATTTGTAAGTATGTTTATTAAAGGTCACGGGTGATGGCCGATGTTTACCAGAATCGCCATTACTAACGGCTACACCAGCCCAAGACGGACGATTTTTCGTCCTTAATGGAATATCTCACACGTATTCAGGATAAACTCGGAGTACGTTTATATGCTTTGAATCTTGTTTGTTTTGTGTTGCACTGCGGTTTCTTCCTCTTCTTCTTCTTCTGTCTGTCTGTCTGTCTGTCTGTCTGTCTGTCTAATATAAAAATAAAAAAAATAATGTAACCTCTCTCATTAAAGCAGAGAAAAAGATTTTTCAAAACTTAATCAGTGAAAAGAAAGACAGCAAGTCCGTATGGAAAGCCATCCATGGATTAACAAATATACATGTTTCCTCTGCTTCAAACATAACGAATAATACATCTGCCAGTAAACTAAATCACCATATTACTACAGTAGCTGATCAAATAATTCGTGATGATAAATCAAATGATAATGACCTAGAAGAAAATATATTGCAGGAGAAAAAATATCCATTCAGATTTAGATATCAGCCTTCTAGATGTTCATTCTGTTTTTGTGCCACTTAGGCGATTGAAACAGACAGCCACTCGTGGAATTGACGGTATAGATGGTAAAATTCTAAAGCTCTCTGCACCCGTTATCGCAGAAACGCTAACTTACATTTACAACCTCTGTATAGATAAACAATGCTTTCCAGATACATTAAAAAAAGCATAAATCATACCAATATACAAATCAGGAAATACTACTGATCCATCAAATTATAGACCTATTTCGATGTTATCTTGTTCTTTCTAAGCCATTAGAACTCCACATTAATAAGTGTCTCCATTGCCATGCAGTAAAATATGATTTAGTTTAATCCACCCAAATCAGTCAGGGTTCAGAGAAAACCATTCGTGCCACACAGTGCTAACTAAACTAATAGACAGACGGCTCTTAAACATAAACTACAAACAATTTTCAGGAATTCTTTTTGTAGATTTCGCAAAAGCTTTCGACATTATAAATCATGAACTTTTTACTCAGAAAACTAACTTTTTATAAGCTATCATACAAAACACTGAAACTGATTTCATCTTTTCTCTCCAACAGACAACAAATTGTGTCCATAAACACATACAAATCTGATTTTCTTCCCAACAAGTTTTGGAGTCCCACAAGGGTCAGTATTAGGTCCTCTATTGTTTTCATTTTACATCAGTGATCTGCCATTGTACTTGAAAATAAACAGCGAAATGTTCGCTGATGATACAACTCTAGACACAATTAATTCTGACGCCCGAGAAGTTTGCAATGACATTCAAGAAAACATCAATCTTTTGGTTAAATGGACACGATTTAATCACATGGCTCTCCATCCTCAAAAAACTAAATTCATGAGGATAAGTACAAGACAGAAACGTCAAACTCTTAGCCAAAATCTACCAGCAGTTTGCATTTCTAATGAAAAAATCGAAGAAGTATCCAGTCACAAAGGAATAACAACAGATAATCTAACATGGTCAGAACACTTATAGGTTTTATCTAGAAATGTTGCAAGAAAACTATATCTTCTAAAAAGGATTAAGTGCTTCTTAAATTTGCATGCAAGAAAGCTATTTTTTCACTCTTATATTCAGCCTATTATCGACTATGCCTCAACACTTTGGGACTCAGCGAGCAATAATTCACTCAAACCACAAATTAGCCTTCACAAAAGAGCTGTCAAAGTAACGATAGGTCAACCATCCTCACTGGTAGATTCAGACTATAAGCAATCAGGCATTCTCCCATTTAAAGCCAAACTTCCTAACAATAAGGGACTCTTTATGCATAAGATACTCCATGAAATGCTCCACTTTTGGCGCATTTTGGAGGTTGGCTATGGAACCATATTCCTCAAGAACTTCAAAATCAATCAAACTTTGAAAAAAATCAAGTCTAATTTAAAAAAAATATCTGATGAATGTCTTAGATTTGACTCCACTATACCCTAATATGTACTGATTGATAATTCTCAATTCAGATTTAGTTTAACAAAGATGTGATGAATGTTCGAAGCTGACTCAGCTCTACGCAAATTGCATTGATCATCCTGTGCCGTTACTGTGGTTTTCAAAGCATTTCGCGGGTGTGTTTATCCATGTCCGCTTCATTGTCTTTCTCTCCCTTTATCTCTGCCTATCTATCGCCAGTCGGTCAGTCGGTCGGTCAGTCTCTCTCTCTCTGTGTCTCTCTGTCTCTGTCTCTGTCTCTCTCTCTCTCTCTCTCTCTCTCTCTCTCTCCATTCACCCCCCTCCCCTCCCTCTTGCCCTGATCATTTTCCTTGTTGTTGTTGTTGTGGTGGTGGTGGTGGTGCTGGTGCTGGTGGTGTTTATTGGTTTCTTTTTTCTTCTTTCTTCTTTTTTGACAAAGGTTCTCATGCAAGTAATTGTTGCATTTTCTGCTCATGTGTTTTGTTTGATTTGCTTTTTACTATATGTCGATTTTTTTCTTGCTCAGAGGGCTGGATGTAAAAAAGTATTCATATTTAGTCAACTACACTCTTAAAATAAAATTCGTTCGTTCGTTCGTACGTCCGTTTGTTCGTTCGTTCGTTCTGTCTGTTTGAGATAGGAGGGAAGTGAGAGGAATTAAAAAAAGAGCGCAATAAGGTCAATTCACTCAAACGAGCTGCACAAAAGAAATAGATACCAGGATTTTGTTTCATCCTGACAAAATTCAAAATCAATATAGAAAGTTATAAATGAACTAATAAATAAGGCATCGCAATCTAACACATGTCACATAAGCAGCATCACCTCAAACGACCTCAATCAACATTTCACAAGTGTGGCAGAACGTACAATTACTCAAAATCTCACTCAACTAAATTACCTTGAAAACCTAACATTCTTCTGCAAATCCAAGAATATTCATTCCCAACTGTCAATCCCCATAATGTCTGTAACTGATGTTGACTATTCCTTATATAATCTGAAGGAGACAGGAAGTCGTGGTTTGGATGGAATTGATAGTAAAATTCTAAACTTTTCAGCTTCGATCAAATCTGAAACGTTTACTTACATCTACAACTTGTGTATTGAAAAAAATAATGTCTCTGTCCAACACAGTTCAAAGTAGCAAAAATTGTTGTCATCTACAAATCTGGTGACAATTCTGATCCAATCAATTACAGACCAATATCTATTTTGCCAGTTTTAACCAAACTCTCAGAAAAAAAACACATAAATAAACATGTTTACGACCATCTTGAGGCACATGATCTACTGAGTGACAGCCAATTTGGCTTCAGGAAAAATAGCAAACCTAGTAGAACACTGGCATATGAATATCAATGAAAATAAATATTGTGGAGCATTGTTTGTTGATTTTGCAAAGGCTTTTGATGCCGTAGACCACAAGCTATTGTGCAAAAACTTTCATTGTATGGCATAACAGGAAATGTCCTCCAGCTGATTTCATCATTCCTTGATAATCGTCAACGATTTGCTTGAATTCTTCGACATCCGGTATATTACCTGTCAAATATGACAGTTTTAGGTCTTCTCCTATTTTCTATCTATGTAAATGATCTTTCTCTTCATATTGAAGAAGCTTGTGAACTCTTTTGTGATGATACGACGATTTATGCAAACAACTCTAACCTTAATTCAGTGTATACTTCATAACAAAAATCTGTAGACATCTTAAGTGAATAGTGCCAGGTGAAAAGACGACAAAACGTATAACAGCTCCCTTCTATTTATATCAACAATGTAAGAATTGAGGAAGTAGACAACCATCGTGTACTAGGCATAATAATTGACAATAATCTTTCATGGACTGCTCACATCAAAACATTATGCAAAACAGTATTCAAACATATCAATTATGCGGGATTAAGCACTTTTTGAACTTACATGCCAGAAAATTATTCCTGAATATTGATTGTCTGATTTGACATTTCAGGATAAACTCGACAGAAGACATCTGCAGAGAGGCTAAGGCTTACCAGCCCTTCCGCCACAAACCAGGTCTGTTCCTGGACCTGGTCGACGCTTCTATACTGCAGTACCTGGTGCGGAATATTGATCGCAGGCTGTACGTGGGCACAGGGACATATGCTGACTTCATGCCAGTCATAGACAATGGAAGAAGGTGTGTGAATTCATGGATTAGGAGGTTGATGAGGGCTGTATTTGTACTGGCAGCATGTAGGAAGCACCCAAGTCTCTCTTGTCGGAAGAGCTGTTTGATGAACTTAGATTTGTCCTGGATAAAACACATTACAAAGTTTCGAACTGCTACGAAGATCACTGTGTTCGACAGAAGCAAATTACATGTGATAGGTTGATGTTCCCATTACCGAGAGACACAAACTCACAACCAAGTGACTTCGTAGAGTTCCAAGGGAACTGTGATATTATGAAACAAGGGAAAAGTTGCAACCATGAAATGTGAAAATAACCTGCACATGGCACAGTTTTCTGTGGTTCACAATTTCAGCAAGATTTTTTTTAGCATTATAAAGTTTATATTTTCCTGAAAATTGTGATCTGTTACAATTGTTACTGTATAAGCTGAAAACAGAAGTGCTCAATCATAGTATATGCAAATGCTGTTACAAATATTCTGTTACATTTTGTATCTGATAATGATGTTTACTACACACAGGAGCAGATACATATACATATCAGCACATTACTAAATGTTGGAACAATGTAGGTTACGTGTAAATATATGTTATCAAATGTAAGTAAGAAGACAAGAGAAGACTGTCATTCTTGATGAATCAAGCAAGTGAACCACATCATAGAGTAAATAAAACAGGCTTACCTTTTTCAACAATAAAAGAGCTATACGAAAACTGGGCAACTGTCGCAATGTTACGCTGTTGACAAAATGGTAGGAAATGGACACCAGCTGTGGAAAGATCGGAAAGAATGCATTCCATACAACAAAAGTAATGTGTGTTACGTCAACAGAAGACAGCATGCAATACATCACAGTGTGTTTGTTGTGCACTTTTGAGATACATTAGCTGTAAGTCTTCAGGCAAGAATATCAAAGCGAATAACAGAAGGGTGCAGTTATGAGTGCAGATTTGCAAAAAGCCGAGTGTAGGGTACACATATCAGTGAACCCTTAAAATATAATTATATAGAAATTCTTGTTTTTGTCAGTTTTTAAGAAAGCGGGTTTTTTTTTTATCAACAACTTGATGCTGGTGGACAGGAATAGGACAAGCTGTCAGCTTTTATTGTAAGGGGACGGTGTAGGGAATTGGTGTAAAGAGCCACTTAGCTCAGGCTTAAATCGATTTCAGTTTGTAATTGTTTTTACGTGAATTATGAATAAGTGATTTAAGGGAGACACGGTAGTTAAAGACTGATCTGATTTTTTTAAAATTACATTTGTTAGTTTTTGAAGCATTTTCTATGAATGATGTGCATATAAAAGTATTATAATGGAGCAGCAACAAGCAATAGCTTATGGTGTGCTCAGTGACGAAAAACATTACAACAATAAACACAACGGCGGAATTGCATTTGTCAATTTCCCCATGTTGACAGGAGTATTAAATTTTGTTCTGGCAAACAAGACCTGATGCCTCTCTCTCCCCATTTGACCCATATGAAGATCACGGGAAGATGAGAGGCTAGAATAGAAGTTGGTGGAACTTCTATTCTAGCCTCTCATCTTCCCGTGGTGTTTATTCATCACTCGTCAGTCCAATCAGAAAACTTCCGTCTTGTTTTATTTTTACAGGCAGAGACAAAATTCTCATTTGTTTTAAATAACAAAAGTTTGCTTCTATCGTGTAGGTGTCAATGGGTGATCCAAACATTCAGTGCTCTCAAACAAGTGTACAGTAATGACTGTCGTCCAAGTTCATGGGTGGAATATGACGACAGTCATTTCTGTACACTGGTTCATGGGATAAGAGACTAAGTGACAGTTTCATAGTTGTTGAACGTCATTGTTGATGGCAACGAAAATGGTTTCTGTAATGGACTGATGTTTTGCCACAGTACTGGTATTAATTGAAATCGTTTGTTCGTTTGTTTGTTTTAATTGTTTGTCTTTTTTATTTTGGTAGTGCGGTTATGATGCCAGTTACGACCAGCACAGTGGGAAAACATCAGACCATTACAGAAACCCATTGTCTTCATCTGATATACACAGTGTCTTCATGTGGTATCTCCATTGTCATCATCTAGGATGCCTCTTACCTTCATCTAGTATGCCCGTTGTCTTCATCTAATACACCTCTGACTTCACCTGGTACACCTCTATTCTCTATCTCTACATCTTCTGGTTACATCATCCGTTACCCATTCTTCTTTAACATGGTCAAAGCAACCAGATACTGAAACGTGATTTTTTTTCTCACAGTTTTCCAGTTATTTTGAAGTGTGGGGATGGGGTGGTGGACACCAAGTGAAGGGAAGAGTAGGTGATTTGAGTGTTTTGATTCACGTT
The DNA here is from genome assembly GCA_033310375.1 of Conus canariensis. Classification (NCBI taxonomy): domain Eukaryota; kingdom Metazoa; phylum Mollusca; class Gastropoda; order Neogastropoda; family Conidae; genus Conus; species Conus canariensis. Next base: position 588,124 of record CM065733.1, read on the forward strand.
CCTTCCTCTTTGCCCAGAGAGGATGTACTGACAAGGACGTGGGGTTTCACAGATAACGGATCCATCATGACAGCCATGTGTGGTTTGACACCAGATCAGTTATTAGTAGTCAGCAACTGGTGCGTTAATAGCACGTGCCAAAAACTTCAACTTTACACTACTGTGCACAGACAAGAATTAACGCCTTGACAAATGACTTAATACCAAAAGACCGGCACTGCTATGTAGCATCTATTTATTCTTTATTGTTTTTCTACAAAAGGGCATTGCATATCTGCTTTCGTAAAACCAGTGTCGCACAGCAATGTACTAGCATATCCATTGATTGAACATTGTACTATTTACACAAACTTTATGCAATGTCTTGACACGTTAAGGCATTATCATTTTTGTTCTGTTTTTTGTTGTTGTTGTTGTTTGTTTTTTTGTTTTTGTTTTATAACTGACGAAACGTCAGCTCATGGGAGAACAGTTGGGACATAATCACGTTTAGGAAACTTACAGTCACCAGTTCACCATGTCTTTTGCATCAGTGTGCAAGCGTCTGGACTGCCTGCCCCCCCCCCCCCCCCCCCCAGTTCACTTTCCATCCCCATCCTACTCCTGCTCCCTGTCCATTATTTTGTCTCTATCTCTCTTTGTCTGTCTCTCTGTCGTGCTTGTCGTTCTCTCTTCTCTCTCTCTCTCTCTCTCTCTCTCTCTCTCCTCTCTGTCTCTGTCTTCTCTGTCTCTTCTCTCTCTCTCTGTCTCTCTCTCTCTCTCTCTCTCTCTCTCTCTCTCCCCTACCTCTCTGTCTCTCTCTCCCCCCTCTCTTTCCACCTCTCTGTCTATAGCTCTGTAGCCTATTGGTGAGATGTCAGATGTCGTTCATACATCACCTGCTTTTGTTATCCAGTTTTGGCTACCCTGATACCAAGTTTGAACAGTTGTTGGCACCTCTTTCCGACTGCTGTCGGTGAGTCAGTGTGTGTGTGTGTGTGTGTGTGTGTGTGTGTGTGTGTTGTGTGTGGTGTGTGTGCGTGCGTGCGTGCTTGCGTGCGTGTGTGTGTGTGTGTGTGTGTGTGTGTGTGTGTGTGTGTGTGCGCGTTTGTGGCGTGTGCGTGTGCGCGCGCGCGTGCAAGCGGCGTGCGAATGTGTAAGTACCTTGAAAACCTTGAATTATAGAAGTATAGTTGAACCTTCGCCATACGTCGTGTGCGCAAAGTCATTCATACCTGTGTTTGATTAATCATTAAATTCATTAACTGTGAAGTCACTTGCACCGATCTCATTGATATCTGAAATACGAGATTTTATCAAAATTGATGAATCGTGTTCATACATAAATGAATAAACAAAACACAAAGTCATAAGTCATTTGTCACCATGTAAATCAACTCGTTGCCTACTTTATCCTTGGCCACTGTGTTACTGATTCCCATTCGTGGCTTTGCCATCTGTCAGCATGTAAATGATTTCTTTTCTCTTTCAACGTGCGTTTATGTGTAACGCCCATTGTTTAATTTTCATTTTTTGATGCCTTTTTTGAGCAATGCATGAACAAACGCAACACATACATGCACGCATGCACACACACACACACACACACACACACACACACACACACACACACACACACACACACACACACACACACACGCACGCATTCTCTCTCTCACATACAAACACACGCACGCGAACGCACACACACACACAAACATTCTCTCTCACACACATACTCACACGCGAGCACACACACACACACACACACACACACACACACACACACACACACACGCACCACGCACGCACGCACGCACGCACGTACAGCGAACACACCACACAACACACACACACACACACACACACACACACACACACACACACGCACACACACACACACACATACATACACATACACAAGTGCAAACACATGTTTTGCCTGTGTGTGCAAGCATCCTGGTGTGTGGTGGAACTGGACGTGTCCAAACCCACCCCTATTTGTCCATTCCCACACACCCTCATCTTGTCAACCCCCTTCCACATGCGCAGAGTAAGGGAGAGCACCTACCATCGCCTTCAAAAGTTCCAGAACGGCACCCTGACCTACGTGCTGGATGTCCTCACAGAGAGGGACCCCGTGTACCCCCTGCTGAGCACGGCCCAGTACAATGCCATGGACAGGCGTCTGCACGTTGTGCTTGACCACATCCAGCGCTGCATCTGTAAACACGGACGTCACAATGTCCTGCTGCCTTAATATTTTCAACAGTCGATGAGACATGTGTCAGTTTGGATAAAAAAAAAAACCCACCCTACTGTACGTGTGTATGTATATATGTATGTATGTATAAATGTATACATAGATATATATGTACATATATGTATACATACAGTCACGACTGTTGTGGTTGTACGTTATATATTTTTTAAAGTCGTGACTACAATGCTTACCTGAATATGTGTTGACTGGGTGTGTATGGGTAGAAATGACTATTTTCATTAGTACATAGGACATGTGTCAGTTTCGATCAAAATGATATCCTACTGTATATGTAAGTATATATACAATCACGACTGTTGTGGTGATGCGTGGTATATTTTTAAGTCCTAAAAACCATGCTCATGTAAATATGTGTTCACTGGCTGTGAATGGGCAGAAATGGATTATAGACCATGCTCGAACATCTGCAAGGGAAATAACCTGTGTTAGAGCTCACATTCAGCGAGAGTGATCCGGCTGTTTTCATAGGACAATTTGGCACTGGTGGTTAAGCCTAAAGCAGTGTGGTCCTACCAGTCGGCTTAACAGCTCTGTAAGAGAGAAATAGGCGTAAAACAGTCCACTTGTAATGCTGATTATCAATATCCTGATTGCTATTTCGGTGTGCGCCTCAAATCAATATTCGACTCTTTAGATCGATTTCCTAGGCCAATAAACAGAGAAAAGGTAACTATTTTTGCAGTTGGAAGACATGTGCTATCTTCCGCTGTGTTTGTTTGTGTGTGTGTGTGTGTGTGTGTGTGTGTGTGTGTGTGTGTGTGTGTGTGTTGTGCGTGCGTGCGTGCGTGCGTGCGTGCGTGTGTGTGTGTGTGTGTGTGTGTGTGTGTGTGTGTGTGTGTGTGTGTGTGTGTGAGAGGCTTGACTGAGAAAACAGCCTATGTGCGGTAGCAGAGGTCAGTCAGTCAGTCATTCCCTTGACCGCTGGGGTCATTGGGGGGACGTGATGAGGCAGCCGCCGTTTCTCTCCAGGCTCTTCTGTTGGTGGCTGTCTTGAGGAGATCTGGCATGGTCATTTTGTTCCAGTCCTTTATATTGTCGGACCAGCTCTTTCTCTGCCGTCCTCGTCTGCGCCCTCCTTCAACGGTACCTTGAAGGATGGTTTTGGAGAGGGTGTTGTGACGAATGACGTGGCCAAACCATGCCATCTTCCGTCGTTTGACAGTTGCCAGAAGTGGTTCGTGGGGCCCAACTAGGTTAGTGACCAGGTTCCGCACATAATCATTGGTCTTGTGTTCTTTGTAGGAGATGCGGAGTAGTTTCCTCAGGCACCTGGTCTCAAACGCCTGGATTCTTCTTTCTGTTTCGGCCATCAGTGTCCATGTCTCGCAACCATATAAGAGGATCGAGACCACTAGTGACTTGTAGAGCCGGAATTTTGTGTGGAAATTGATGTTGCTCTTCCACACTCTGTTCAGTCTGGCCATCGCTGCTGATGCGGTGTTGATCCTGATTCGGATTTCTGCTGTGCAGGTGCCATCTTTGGACAGGGTTGCTCCCAAGTACCTGAAGCTGGTCACTTCTTCCAGGGGCTCACCATTCATGGTTATGTTGGCACTGCTGTTAGTCGTGCTGTTGACCATGACCCTTGACTTCTCTGTGCTGACCTCCATGCCGTAGGCACTTGCTCTTGTGACAAGTCTGTTTGTGAGATCCTGGAGCTCGGTGTTGCTGCTCCCCATGAGGTCGATATCGTCTGCGAAACGAAGGTTGCAGACCGGCCTGCCGCCAATGCTGATGGAGGTGTGGTGTTCTTCTAGGGTCTCTTGCATGATTCTCTCCAGAAAGATGTTGAAAAGGACTGGAGATAGTAGGCACCCTTGCCTGACTCCGACTGTGGTCGGGAAGAACTGGCCCTGCTGGCTATTGAGAAGTACTGTGCTGCTGGAGTGTTCGTAGAGGGCCTGGATGACTTGAACGAGCCTCTCATCAATGTTGAAGTCTCTGAGAACCTGCCATAGGCCGTTGTGCCACACCCGGTCGAATGCCTTCTTAAAGTCAATGAAGTTGTGGAAGAGGTCCTTTTGGTGTTGTAGATGCTTCTTAATCAGGACTCGGGAGTTGAAAATTTGTTCCACAGTTCTCCGCCCTCTTCTAAAACCTGCTTGTTCTTCTGATAGCAGTTCCTCAGCCTTGGATTTCAGTCGGTTGAGGATGATGCGAAGCATGACTTTGCTGGGGTGGCTGATCAGACTTATAGTCCTGTAATTTTGGCATTGTTTGAGGTTGCCTTTCTTGGGTAAGGGGATCACCAGTGACTGGGTCCACTCTGTTGGCCACTTCTTTTCTGTCCAGATCTTCTGACGTAGCATTGTTAGTGCCTCTGTGGTCTCTTTCCCTCCGTATTTCACAAGCTCAGCTTGGACATTGTCCACTCCTGGGGATTTCCCTGGCTTCAGACTCTGTATCGCGGCCTCAACCTCCTCCTTCAGTACTTGGAGACTGTTCTCACTGTCTGCGGGTCGTTGGTTGTCCTGCAAAATGGATATGTCCGGGTTGAGCTGGTAATTGTAGAGACCCTCACAGTATTCTGTCCACCTCTTCAGGACTTCTTTATTCTCTGTCAGTCGCTTGCCATCCTTATCTTCGATGACCACTGATCTTGTCTGGTTAGTCTTATTGAGGGTCTTGAGTGTGTTGTAGGCTTCTTTGCTGTTCCCTGCTTCCATGCCTTTCTCGATTGCTTCGCACTGCTCCTCTATCCAATTTTCCTCGGCTGTCTTCATCTTCTTCCTGACTTCTCTGTTCACCTGTTGGTACTGCATCCTGGCTTCATCGCTGGAGTGTTTCTTTCCTCTTAGTTCCCGCCTCTTGTCACATAGATCTAAGACCTCGTTTGTAACCCAAGGCTGGATCTTCTTCTGCTTCTTTCCCACAACTTCTTCAGCTGTTGTAGTTAGCACCTCTTTGATGTTATTAGCAAGGGTGTCTACATCATTGTCCACTAAGTTGAGAGCAGCAAACTTCCCGCCTACTTGAGCCTGGAACACCTCTGCAATTTCGGGGTCCTTCAACTTCTCTAGGTCAAAGCGAATGCGGGGGTTCTTTGGACAACGCTTACACTTCAGCTTGAGCTTGAAGGTTGCCAGGACAAGATCGTGATCGCTGCCAATGTCGGCGCCTGGGAATGTTCTTGTTTTTGCTTTGTTGATGCTGGACTTGTAGCGTTGTGGGGCCAGAATGATGTCTACTTGGTTGTGAACTTGCCCATTTGGTGAGTGCCAGGTTGTGATTCTGGACAGCTTGTGTGGGTAGAGAGTGTTGGCTAGGGTAAGTCGATGGCTTTTGGCAAACTCCAGCAGTCTAAGGCCTCTGTCGTTGGTTTCCCCAATGCCAAATTTTCCTGTTGTTCCTGTCCAATTCCGTAAGCATCTGGGCCAACCTTGGCATTCCAGTCTCCCTGGATTATGAGCTTATTTTTCTTTGGCACTGTTGCTATGATGGAGTCAATCTGCTCGTAGAACTCCTCTATTTCCTCGTCGTCATGATCTGACGTTGGAGCATAGGCCTGGATGATCGTCAGGTTATGGGGTTTTGCAGAGATGCGGATGGAAATGAGTCTGCTTGAAATGGGTGTGCAGCTGATGACACTGCCTGCAATTTCTTTCAGTACGATGAAGGCCACCCCGTACTCATGTTTCTTCTCTTCCCCAGAGAACCAGATCTTATGTCCTTCTTCTGTTGTTGTTTCACCGACGCCAGTCCATCTGACTTCGCACAGTCTATGATATCCCAGCGATAGCGCTTCAGTTCGCAGCTCTTCCACCCAGTGGTGCAGTGTAAACACCACCCCCTCACGTGGTTTAGCCCGCCAGCTGAAGCGGTTTACCGAGGTGTGGCGCTTGGAGGCAACACGTGAGAGATTTAGGGGGTGGATGAGGTCCAGTGACGTCCGTCCATCCTAACTAGTAGGAAGCAGCATGCCAGACATCAAAGGTACTACCTCTATCCAGAGCCCCCTACACCCCAGAGCAGAGGTAAAAAGTAATTTTCTAGTGTAGTCGGTGTCAGAATGGGATTGACCCGTCGAATAAGAAAGTGGTGTTGAAGACTATATTACTAAGTCCAGTCAATCCTTCCTGATCTTGGGTCTTATTCTATTAAACATGGAGTTTAATCTTGGAAGAGGGGGGGGGGGGGGGGAGCGAATCAAGAGAGGCTTGACTGAGAAAACATTCTAGGTTTGGTAGATTTAGCAGACAGCAATTTTCTAGTGTAGTTTAACGTTTTATATTGCTCGGTGTGTGTGTGTGTGTGTGTGTGTGTGTGTGTGTGTGTGTGTGTGTGCAGGTTGGCATATGAGTGTCTGTGAACAAAACCTGTCTTACTAGTGTAACTGTTTTGTTAAAGGTAGGATTTGGAGATGGGGATTTTCTTATGTTGTTGTCTCTGTGTTTGTATAGTTTTGTTGCTGAGTTAAGTTTGCATATTCTTCATGCAGTGCTTCTTAGTTTTTGCTTGTGCATTGTGAGTTGTGCTGAGTGCAATTCAGTGTATGCTTCAGCTGTATTGGTCAGTTGGGTGTGTCAACTCCCCTATAGATAAGATGTATCTTGGGGTTTGACTTGTTGCCTTTTGGGAAGCAGTAGTCTCTATGTTCGGGTTTCATGCCCTTATATATTAGGAGTCCGTGTATCCTTGTCTAGGCCAGGCTGTTTCAGCCTCCATCTGGAAGTGATGGTGAGGTGGCCTAGTGCGTTGTGCTGTTATGTTCCTGACATGTGGAGCAGTGTTCGTCCCTATGTCATCGTCAGGTATCAGTGTTTGATGCTGTCTGAGGTGGGTTGGTAGGAAGTGACTTTCCTTGTGTGAACTGTAGTTTTCTGGTGCCGTTCTGATGTGTGATTTCTGAGTTTGTGTATTCTGCTGTTTGTTTCCTTTTCTTCAAAAAACAATTCGGTCATTGTTTGTTTTATATGAGGGGGAATATTGTGACGTCAACGTAAAAAAAAAGTATTATGACATCAAGGTAAAATGAGGTAAGCACATGACGTAAACAATAAGATACAATGGGAGGAGAGGAAAATAAGAAACGGACAGGTCTTGTGCCCAGCCCGGAACTGTTTTTTTTTTTTTTTTTTTTTTTTTTTTTAAATTATTATTCATTCGTAGCTGTCTCCATCAAGTGATGTGGAGCAGCTGACCACCAGGGTCAGTAGTGCGTCGTAGTTTGTTGTGCTATATGAGACTTCATTTCAACTGGTTTCGAGGTGCCTTTTCTTTAAACAAAATGACATGCACGAATTGTGTTATAATCTGGACCTGTAAGTTGAGAACAGGTAACTCTGTTTGCAATGGAAAGTTGTGCATTATCTTCCCCTTATTGGTTAATTCACTCATTTATTCATCTGTTTTCGGAACAGGTCTATTGTGTATCATGTTTATACCTACTGCAAAATGTCAAGTACGGGTGAATGAAAGATTAAGAGTCAGTCAGAGTTTAATGGCGTAAAGCGCCTCATATAAGTGTTTAGATGTTCTCTTCAACAATGTCTAGTCTCATAATCAATCCGATTTTATTGGTAGTTGTATGTCTCCTTGATACATCTGAGGGGGGGGGGGGGGGGGGGATAAAAGTTAATGAGGACAATCTGTCGGATGTTGAAAATCCCAAATGAAATGTAATTAGATTAGAATTTGTAGCTCTTACCCTGTTGATAGCATAAATCATTGCTAAGAGCTGAAAATCAGGGCACATCTTATTGTGTCCAACCATTTGATTTATCAGTAGTGTTATGAGGGCATACATGTGACAAGGAAAGAATTGACAATGTACATTACGTTATTGTGATCTGAATGCAGTTGTAATCTTGATGAGTTTTGTCTATTTCAGTTAAGGTGGGAAAAAAAATACGGTGAAAGAAAAAAAAAAGGTTTGTGTTGTTCTACGTGTTTGGTAGTCTTGCTTGATGTTTGTGAAATACTGCGTTTTGGACGTTGCTTTCCTAGAACAAAGTGTTCTTTAGAAGGGAAAATAAGTTATAAATATCCATGAAACGAAACGATATCTTGGTACATCTGTGAAGGTTGGCGGGATATACGTCCTGTCACATTTGCTGAAAACACAGGCGTCGCGGGCCTGTCATCACTACAAACTCGTACGTCACAAACTCCTGCTGTATTTGTAAACATGCGCACCTAAAACGTCACGTATATTTTAAGACATTACATCACAAAGTCATCTTTTATATTGGTAACCATGGGCGTCGGAAGGTTGTGTAACGCTGGTGAAGATCGACGTTAAAGATTATTTTTGTACGTAAACCTGGACGTTAAAAGGTTATTTGTGTATTATGTGTGTGTGTGTGTGTGTAGAAACATGGACGTCAGGAGATTCTGTTATTTCTATTTAGGTGGAAGCTTAACTGCTATGTAATACATGTAATCATGAACGCCACGAGTTCTGAATTGTGGTTGTCCAGCAACCCTTCCAAACACGTGCAGCGAAGTTTAATTCAAAGCATGAGATCATGGAGCTTGCACCCTTTTTTAGTTTGTTCACTTGAATGACGCTACAAAGGGCTCAACAATACATTGCTTTACAGATAGCATTCACAAGTCACTTAAACCATAGATACAAGCATACCAAGAGAGAAAAGACAGCAAGGGACTAAATTCTTCCACACGTGCAGTCGGAGAGTTGCGGCCCTTCGCATGCGGGACCAACCCAACAGTATTGAAGCCGCCATGAATTTAGATTACTCACCCTGGTATTGGGAAAAAAAAATTGACGATTCAGTTGTTCGTCTTGGCAGCCTCATATCCGTGCCGTTGTACGTGACAACTTGGCAATTTAAGGTCCACCTTACACACACACACACACACACACACACACACACAGAGAGAAAAAGAGAGAGAGAGGGAGAGACAGAGAGAGAGAGAGAGAGAGAGAGAGAGAGAGAGAGAGAGAGAGAGAGAGAGAGAGAATGCTTCCTTCATTCTCGCGTTGTTCATCATGTGAAATTCAGACCTCACACTGGCTTGAAATTCACTCTCAATTTCCGCTACGGTGAGTATCGCCATATTTTCGAAACGATACACCAGTATGCGAGAACTCAATCATAGACACGAGGAAATCATCTCCAAAGAGCTATCATCTTCATCACTCTTACGATCACTATTATTATTACCAATTATACACACACACACACACACACACACACACACACACACACACACACACGTGTGTGTATGTAAATATATATATATATATATATATATACAATAAACTAATAAATTCCAAGGATAAGTACCGAGCACCATTCCAGCAACTTACAGAGCAGCTTGGTGTTGCAATGACTGCAAGAAATATTCAATTATAAACAAAGCTTGCTCTTATGTCTTAGATTGAAGAAATAGGGGAGATAAGCATTCATATCTGCAGTGGTAGATCATTCTGCCTAACTAACAGTATGTGCTTGAGTGGGTGAATGTGTCTAAGAGGTTATCTTTTTATATTTTCTACTTTTCACAAGAAAATGTAGCTTGTTTTGCTCTTTCATGATTTTCTTTTGCTTCTTAGGTGGCACCTTTGGTTGGTTTTTTGAAAACTCAACAAACATACTACGGTATTGCACACCAGCCTTTTCTGGGATAGCATTCTTCTTAAAACCGAAAAGGCAGAGGAGTCAAATTACCACTTTCCGCGGTCACTGAGGAGAAACAATCAGGTTTCGAAATATCGGTATCTGACCAGGAGTTATATGTTAGTGGGTTTTCTTCCTATTGGAGATCGTGTCCCACTTGGAGACTATAAGCTTGCCGAAGGCTCATTTTGAGAAGCATTTATTTTATTTTTTCCCCATTCACCCACTCAAGCACATACTGTTAGTTAGGCAGAATGATCTACCACTGCAGATATGAATGCATATCTCCCCCTATTTCTTCAATCTAAGACATAAGAGCAAGCTTTGTTTATAATTGAGTATATATATATATATATGTGTTAATCATCAGTGTACCTTTTGTTACAACTTCCTAACTATTAGAAATGTTATATTTACTACTACCATTCATATTATTATTATTATTATTCTATACAACATTTCTGACATTCGAGCACACCACTTTTCCAGCCTCCCATAGCATTACTATCGTTACAATAATGATCATTATAAAAACTATTAATGGACATATTATAATTATTAATATACTTACTAGATTCCATCCTTCCCATAATTTATACCTTCCTACTCCTGTTTGCCCCTCCTCATTTTCCCCTCCCTTCCATTAGTATTAGTACTATCATTAATATTATTGTTATAAACATTATTTTCATTTTTTTTTTTTCTTAAACATTATATTTCTGTATCATGCATTTATTATCAGTATTATTATTACCATTACTGTTGCTATAGTTGTTAGCATTATCATCATCATTATCAATACGATTGTTATTATTGATATTACCATCACTACCATTAACATCACCAACGCCATCACCGCTAAGACCGTTGCCACGGCAACCATGCTGTGTAAGAACCCTCCTCTAACCCACTCTACTTTCTCACATACTACAGCTGCTATTGCCATATTATCACAAAAAGTGGTAGTAATCCTGTCTTTGTTTACTTTTTTAGTATATGATCTTCATCATTGCCATTATCATTATTCCTATCAGTAGTATAACTATAATCATTACTACCTCGACTCGCACATTGTCTCCTTCTTGACAGCCTCGTTTTCATTCAACGCCCGTCTTGCGCTGAAGTGACTGAAGATAAGTGATTGCTCGTTCATTTTCGTTGTCCTGAGTTTTTTTTAAATTTTTTATCTTGCCTGAAGAAGACCTAAGAGGTCGAAACGTGTCGTGTTTTGTCTTGTGATTCGTTTGTCTACGTGTTTTTTTTTTTTTTTTTTAGCGGTTCGCTATTAATTACAATTAAAATTTGTTTAGATTTCCGCCTGCAGTCGCCTCACTTTGCAACTAGACATAGCACACTGGTTTATAGATCACTGTTGCAATGGTCAATAAGACCATAGAAAGACTACAGCACCTTGGCTCATAGATAGCAAAGGAAACATCAACTGAGGCAGAAACAATAAACAGCAAGTAACGAACAAGTAGGGTAACTCTTGCTCCCATGATGAAATAATTACACCCCATAAGTCCAAACGAATGCTGCTTACAATACTAGATCACTATACAGAAATAACAACACTGAGCACATAGAACAAACAAGAAAATATTCCCCCAAAAGGATAGTCCAAGCTCGCCCATATTCCCTGTATCTGGCACATATACACAGCAACAACTAGAGAAATGAACAAACACAAATTAGCATTTCTTTAAGACTGGCACGACCTTTCTTGTCCTGAATACAGTCAAATATGAGTAATCTCAGAGTAGTTGATGTGAAAAGAAATCTGAAATGAAGCGGGGAATAGTAAATAGTAAATAACGAAGAAGTGGGGTAACGGTGCTCCCATGATTTCTACGAGCCTGTATGGTGTCGAAAGCAGCAACATCAAAAGAGGACTCCCACAAGATTTGTGCTCATTAGCTAAGTATGTTCAACGTACCAAGTCTTTTCAGACTGCACACATTTCACAACGACATCAACCTGATCATTAAAGTTTGCATGAAAAAAAAAACCCACAGATAAGTTACTAAAACAGGACTTGCAGTTAAAAGGCCCAGTCAATTCAACATGACCACGCTAAGTAACAGGCATGAGAGGGTCAGGAAGAGGTGTTAGTGTGTAGCTAGCACAGCCAAATAACGGGCATGTGAAGGGTCAGGAAGAGGTGTTAGCGTGTAGCTAGCACAGCCAAATAACGGGCATATGAGGGTCAGGAAGAGGTGTTAGCGTGTAGCTAGCACAGCCAAATAACGGGCATGTGAAGGGTCAGGAAGAGGTCGTTAGCGTGTAGCTAGCACAGCCAAATAACGGGCATATGAGGGTCAGGAAGAGGTGTTAGCGTGTAGCTAGCACAGCCAAATAACGGGCATATGAGGGTCAGGAAGAGGTTAGGCTGTTTCTACAACACCCAAATAACGGGCATGTGAGGTCAGGAAGAGTGTTAGCGTGTAGCTAGCACAGCCAAATAACGGGCATGTGAGGGTCAGGAAGAGGTGTTAGCGTGT
>CM065733.1:605470-617970 GCA_033310375.1 Conus canariensis
GTAATCTTTTCGTCACGTGCACCTCACACGTATAATAATATATATGGACATAACATGCAGTTTTCCTATTCAAAGAAGCAGAGTGGGCACGAACAGTATCGCTCCTCAATTTTCTCACCATTCGTCTTTGTAAGAGTCTTGTTCGCTTGCGCGTGTAGGCTAACTTCTGCCCGGCGAGAGAATCGTTCAGTTGGCTAGCCTGCCCGCTAAGACAAACACACCAGCTTCTTGTCATCCTCTGCCGAACGAGGTCGGTCTAATGACTGCATGTAGCCAGCCTTTGCCCTTAAGTGAACCACCGTGGGTGTGTGCTTCAAACTTGATACTTTAACACTGTCACTTGTGAAGTGCCGCGAACAACTAGTCGGCCAACCCGTCGACAGGGGGCAAATACAAAGCGGAAGACGTGAATGCCTTTATAATAGGTGGTGGAACTCCAGCCTGCGAAAAATGCCTTGTTTGTTTCTATTGGAACTCTCTTGCAAAACAATGCCTTCATTCTGCGCAATTGAATACCAGCTTGCGAAAAATGTTCCTTTATTGTTCGTAATAGAACTCCAGCTTGCGAAAATTGTCTTCATTATACGCCATGGAACTCTATCATGTCAAAAATGCCTTCATCATTCTCCATGGAACTCTAACATATGAAAAATGCCTTCAATTTAACAAATGGAACTCCAACGTGCGAAAAATGCCTCCATTATGACTAATGGAACTCCAACTTACGAAAAATGCCTTTATTATACGCAACGGAACTCTAACTTGCGAAAAATGTCTTCATTATATGCCATGGACCTCCAACTTGCAAAGAAAGCCTCCATTATACGCAATGGGACTCCAACTAGCGAAACATGCTCTTTCATTATAAGCAATTGAACTCCAGCGTGCGAAAAGTGCCTTTATTATACGGGGTGGAACACTAACTTGTGAAAAATGACTTCATTATGTGCAGTGGAACTCCAACTTGCAGAAAATACCTGCATTATACTCCATGGAACTCTAACATGTGAAAATTGCCTTCAATTTAACAAATGGAACTCCAACTTGATAAAAAAAAATGCCTCCATTATGACTAATGGAACTGCAGCTTGCGAAAAATGCCTTTCTTATACGCAATGGAAATCTACCTTGCAAAATGTCTTCATTACATGCCTTGGAACTCCAACTTGCGGAAAAAAGCCTTCACAATACGCGATGGAACTCCAACTTGCGGAACATGCTCTTTCATTATATGCAATGGAAATCTAACTGCAAAAAATGCATTTATTTTATGGGGTGGAACACTAACGTGTGAAAAATGCCTTCATTATGCGCAGTGGAACTCCAACTTGCGGAAATGCCTTCATTGTAACTAATGGAACTGACCTCTAACTTGTGGAAAATCTCTTCATTGTAACTAATGGAACTGACCTCTAACTTGCGGAAATGCCTTCATTGTAACTAATGGAACTGACCTCTAACTTGTGGAAAATCTCTTCATTGTAACTAATGGAACTGACCTCTAACTTGCGGAAATGCCTTCATTGTAACTATGAATGACTTAACTTGGAAATCTCTTCATTGTAACTAATGAATGACCTTAACTTGTGGAAAATCTCTTCATTGTAACTAATGGAACTGACCTCTAACTTGCGGAAAATGCCTTCATTGTAACTAATGGAACTGACCTCTAACTTGTGGAAAATCTCTTCATTGTAACTAATGGAACTGACCTCTAACTTGTGGAAATCTCTTCATTGTAACTAATGGAACTGACCTCTAACTTGTGGAAAATCTCTTCATTGTAACTAATGGAACTGGCCTCTAACTTGCGGAAATGCCTTCATTGTAACTAATGGAACTGACCTCTAACTTGCGGAAAATCTCTTCATTATAACTGACGAAACTCCAACTTGCGAAAAGGCCTTTATAATACGCAATTGAACTCTTTCTTTCCTTTCTTTCTTTCTTTCTTTCTGCATACGCAGGCTAGAACACCTGTGGACACTGGCTGTATAGACAGGCAGTGGAGGTTTGTGTGTATGACCGCAGCCATACTCCATCTTCTGGGAAGGTGCATGGAACTCTAGCTTGCGAAAAAAATGTCTTCATTATACGCCATGGAACTCTTGCTTGTGAAAAATGCCTTCATTATACGCAATGAAATTCTAATGCTGGAAAAATGCCTTCATTATACGGAATGAAATTCTAACGCTGGAAAAATGCCTTCATTATACCAATGAAATTCTAACGCTGGAAAAATGCCTTCATTATACGGAAAGGAACTCTAATATACGTGTTACTACAACAATCACGACGACATATGAATTCAACAGAATATTATTTTGGCCAAATTAGTATGTACTATGTGAGCTGTTAACAAAATTGAGGTACCAGGACATTGTGACGTGTGTGTATTCTACGTACTCCACAACAGTGACGACGACATATGAATAGAGTAAAATAGCATTTCGTCCAAAGGAGTATGTATCATGTGAACTATTTACAACATTAAGGCAGCAGGACATCGTGACGTGTACGTATTCTACGTAGTACCACAACAATCACGACGACATATGAATTCAGTGGAATACCATTTTGTCCAAAGCAGTATGTCATGGGTGTTGTTGACAAAACTAAGGCAGCAGGACATTGTGACGTCCGTGTTTACAGATGCAGCGCTGGATGTGGTCAAGCACAACGTGCAGACGCCTGTCCATGGCATTGTACTGGGCCGTGCTCAGCAGGGGGTACACGGGGTCTCTCTGTGTGAGGACATCCAGCACGTAGCTCAGGGTGCCGTTCTGGAACTCTTGAAGGCGACGGTAGGTGCTCTCCCTTACTCTGCCAACGTGTTCGCATTAGAATGACCATCAGTAAAAGAACCGACAGATTTGGATGGTGCGTGTGAGTGGAGAAGGAGAGAGAGAAAAAAAGAAAAAAAGTAGGGGAAAAAGGAGGATGGGGCCCCACCTTAAAAAATGATAAAAAGGAGGTTGGATGAAAACAAAAACAAAACAAAACAAAAAAAAAGCTCTGCCCACATGGAGGGTGTTGACAAATATGAGGAAAAGAAAAGTGGTAGCACTCCTCTCTTTACTTAAAAAAATAGTGTTTATCATTATCAGCATCATCAATAACATTATTATTATCATTATCATTATTGTTATGATTGTGATTATGATTATGATTATTATTGTGATTATGATTACTGATACAAATTATTATTATTATTATCTTATAATTATTGTTATACCATTATTATTGTTATTATTATTATTATTATTATTATACACACTGTCCTTTTAACCCCCCTAGCAGCCTCCATTCCATTCCACATCCATTTTTGCGTCCAGTTTGTGGAATGAACTGCTTGTTCGTTCGTTTTCATTGTCTTGAGTGTTGTTTGTCTTGCCTGAAGAAGACAAAACAGGTCGAAGCGCGTCGTGTTTGTCTCACAATTTGTTTGTTTTCTTTCGTTAAGCGGAATAGTGAATTTTTTTTCTTTTAAAATTTGTGAAAAGAAAATAGCTCAAGAAGCACTTTCAACGGAGACATTCAGCTTTCTCCGGAACCTAAACCAACGTTCGGCGACATCTAATCTTTTCAGTAGGAGAATACACTCACGGACACCAACTACTGCTCTTCTGAATTAAACCAAACCTTTACTTCAGAGTTTTTTTCACGTCCACACACTGACTGACTGACTGACTGAAACCATTTACTGTCAGTTTAACAATTTGTTGTACTGACTTTTAAAAACACGCAAATAATAAATTAATGAAAAACTAAAATAATACAAGCAACATCTGAATGATATAAAAACCATAAAGGAAACTTAACAGGTAAACATTTAACATTTGTAAATGAAGCACAATTTAGAAAGAGAGGGAACTAGTTGCCGCCAAGGACACAAACAAAGTACAGGAGGGTGTACAACGTGACAAAGAAGGAAGGCGAGACGTCTGAGGATTGTGCCAGGACATGCTGCCGGATTTTCACCGATCTGATCGGCGTCACCACTACGGAGGGGGACCTTGAGGCAGCGCACCGGAGTGGTCCAGTCGTGTCGGGGAGAAAACGACCTATCATTGTGCGGTTTATGTCCAGAAAATTGAAAGACAGTGTCCTTGCAAATAGGAAAAAACTCAGAAATAAGGGTGTTTCTGTGCATGAAGTTCTCAGCCGCACCACAGCCATATCCAGAACATCTGCTCTGGAAACCCAGCATTCAAAGCAGACAGACAGACCCACCGCCTGCCTCCTCTTCCACCCACACACCATCCCCATCTGCAGGATTCTCAAATCCAATTGGCACCTTGTACAAAACCACAAACCTGCCTTCCATACCAGACCCATGATCACGTTCAAACGTGATAAAAACCTAAAAGATCTCGTGCGGTCCAAATTGAACAGAATCTCCACACCTACACCACCATGTAGTCACCCCTGCTCAAAACCTAATTGCAAAATCTGCCCCCTCACCACACCAGACACCATCCTACAGGGCCACAAAGACTCCACCATTAAACGCACATTCTCCTGCCAGAGCCACAACATTGTATACGCCATCCACTGCCAGCTGTGTGGCAAGATCTATATAGGTGAAACATCCCGCACACTTGAGACACGCATCTCTGAACACCTGGCTGACATCCGCCACCACCGACCCAAACCTGTTGCCCTACATTTCAACCACCCGCAACACAACATCAACCGTGTGAAAGTCTTGGCACTCTGGCAATCACAGAGTTACAACTTTGAACGTACATTACGAGAGACCCATCTCGTTGCCAAAGTTGGTACGCTACAGCCACAAGGAATCAACATCCAACAGTAACACAAATAGAGATACCCACCACTTCCACACCAGTCGGCAGTATCTCCCACCAACCACACACACACAAAACACACACACCACACCACCACCACCACCATAGCCCCCACTACCCACTTTACACAGAAGTTGCAGCCACCCTCCATTTATTTCATTTTATTTTTTCATTGTTATAAAAAATTAAATTCAAATCATCATTTTATCTTTATCTAAATAATTTTTTTTTATCGTATTTATTTATTTATCTTATTTATTTTTTATCATTATTTTTATCTTTTAAATTCATTTTTTTGTTTTTTATTATTATAATAATTTTTTACTTATTTTTTTTTAATTTCATTTATTCATTACTATTATTTTATTTTATTTTATTATTTTTTTTCTCTCCCCTACATCTGATTCTATTACCATTACCCACAACCCCACATACAACTACCCACCCATAACTATTTCCCCTCCCTCCCCCCCCCCCCCTCACTATTTCCTCTCCCATGATCCCCTCGTGGGTGGTCTCATTTCCGTCTGGCGGCCATTTTGGATCGTGAGGCGAACAGGAGAGATAAGTGCTTTCTCGTTCTATGTTTTCACTGTCTTGAATGTTATTTGATTTCGCCTGAAGAAGACCCAAGAGGTCGAAATGCATTGTGTCTAAACCTGTACTTTGTTTGTTTATGTCCTTGGCGGTAACTAATTCCTTCTCTTTCGAAATTTTGCTTCATTTTCCGCCCTCAGTCACTCCGTTTTGAAACTTAGTTTATAAATGAAATGATAAAAATAGAAATTGTAATTATAAACAAATTACGTCTTAATTGTAGTGAAAAATAAAACATCTCTCTCTCTCTCTCTCTCTCTCTCTCTCTCTCTCTCTCTCTCTCTCTCTCTCTCTCTCTCTCTCATGCACACAGACCACCACTGCACCACCACCACCACCACCCGTAAAAAAATAAAATCACCCAAAATTTATCGTGCACACACACACACGCACACACAGACACACAGACACACAGACACACACACACACACACACACACACACACACACACACAGAGAGAGAGAGAGAGAGAGAGAGAGAGAGAGAGAGAGACTCACTGACAGCAGTCGATGAGAGGAGCCAATATCTGTTCATACTTGGTATCAGGGTAACCAAAGCTGGATGAACAGAACGAGAAGGGAGTGTGAACAACTTGTGACATACCACAGAGCAATATGCTTCAGTATTATTATAGCATCTTTGTGAATCTGTTGGGCGCGTGGAGAGAGAGAGAGAGAGAGAGAGAGAGAGAGAGAGAGAGAGAGAGAGAGAGAGAGGAACTGTGGGGACAGAAAGATGCTAGACACTGTAAACTGTGAACGAACCAGGTGTTAATGTTTTGTCAGTTGGAAAAGTAAAGATCGAATTTCAAAATCTCAAGATACTTGACGAGGTTTATGTATAGAACAATGTTCAACTAATGGACATGCTTGGGACATGGTTTTTTAACACTGGCGGTGACAGATTACAATTCGTAGGAAAATGTCGATTCTGTTGACCAAAACGAAAATATAGCTGAAAACGTAATCGTCAAAATATGTGCCATCTAATGTAATGTGTGTGTGTGTGTGTGTGTGTGTGTGTGTGTGTGTGTGTGTGTGTGTGTGTGTGGTGTGTGTGTTCGTTCTTTAATTTAACGTCTATCCACCTAACAGTGATCTTAGACAGTATGTAAGTGTTATGTGTGTGTGCATGTGATGTTTTTGGGTGTATGCATGCGAACGGTTGGTGTTGATTTTGGGCGTACGTAGGTATGTATAATACAATTAGGCCTAGAAAAAAAAAAACAAAAAAACAAAACAAAACAAAAAAACCCCACATAACTGAATCCAAAACTATAAAAGAAACACTAAATAAGCAACTAACAC
Organism: Conus canariensis; assembly: GCA_033310375.1. NCBI lineage: Eukaryota > Metazoa > Mollusca > Gastropoda > Neogastropoda > Conidae > Conus > Conus canariensis. Next base: position 612,186 of record CM065733.1, read on the forward strand.
CAAGATGGGGAAAATAACATAGACGTTAAAGTAAATGTCCAATTGGGCTCTTAATCAGTCCTTGAGCAACTTCAAAAATGTTTGATTCGTTAGAGATGACGTCTTCTAAGACTGACATCGACGGTTCGGTGTTCAACAACCAAGCAGGTAAATAGGGTTTCATTCTATCGCACAAAAAAAGTAGATGGAACGGAGTGATTTGCTGGCCACAAATACAAACACAAATATCTACTAATGAAAGGGTAGACACATTAGCCAAAAAGGCTGCTATCACTGAAACTGATTTAACAAAGATATACATTCCTTTATCCTTACATGAGAGTTATAGTCTTTTAAAAGAGGCAGTCTGGAATACTATTTTAAATAAGGGAAAAGGCACCAAAAACAAAAAGGGGATATTATTTAACAAGATATCAGACAATAAAACAGGTATCAAGAATCTCTACCAAGAGAGGATTTTTAAAAGTTTGATTTTTAGATTGAGGCTTGATGCCTTTAAAACAAAATTCTGTAAACATGTGACGTGTGTGTGTGTGTGTGTGTGTGTGTGTGTGTGTGTGTGTGTGTGTGTGTGTGTGTGTGCGTGCGTGCATGCGTGTGTGTGTGCGTGCGTGCATGCGTGTGTGTGTGTGTGTGTGTGTGTGTGTGTGTGTGTGTGTGTGTGTGTGTGTGTGTGTGTGTGTGTGATGCTTGCAAACTTGATTCCCATGTCATAATGCCACCACTCTTCACTGGTTGCTGTGGGAAGTCAGCTGTCTGTCATGTGACTCTAGGACACAGGAACATCAGTCTGTTACCAACAGTGGGCTCTTCCATTCAGTGCCATAAAACCACAAGTTTTAACCCAAGCTGACCCTTAGGACATCAAACAAATATCTGGACAAGACAGAGTTCAATGGTTCCTATGTGCTGCCAGTATACACCCCCCCCCCTCATCTCCCACACCCCTCCCATCTCCATCCTAACTGACAAATTCACACACGTTCTTCCGTTGTCCATCATCAGCATGAAGTGAGAGTATTTCCCTGAGCCCATGTGCACTTTACGATCCACGTTGCGCAGCAGGTACTGCAGGATGCCAGCGTCCACCAAGTCCAGCGACAGGTCTGGTTTGTTCTTGAAGGGCCAGAAAATCCGGGCCTCTCGGCAGATGTCTTCTGTGGAGTTAATCCTGTAATGGTGTAAGCAGTTGAACGGTATGAAACACTGAAGGTAATGAACTGTGGAATGTGTAAGCAGTTGAACGGTATGAAACACTGAAGGTAATGATCTGTGTAATGTGTAAGCAGTTGAACGGTATTGGAACACTAAAGGTAATGAACTGTAATGTGTAAGCAGTTGAACGGTATGGAGCACTGAAGGTAATGAACTGTAATGTGTAAGCAGTTGACCGGTATGGAACATTGAAGGTAATGAACTGTAATGTGTAAGCAGTTGAACGGTATTGGAACATTGAAGGTAATGAACTGTAATGTGTAAGCAGTTGAACGGTATTGGAACACTGAAGGTAATGAACTCTAATGTGTAAGCAGTTGAACAGTATGAAACACTGAAGGTAATGAACTCTAATGTGTAAGCAGTTGAACAGTATGAAACACTGAAGGTAATGAACTCTAATGTGTAAGCAGTTGAACAGTATGAAACACTGAAGGTAATGAACTGTAATGTGTAAGCAGTTGAACAGTATGAAACACTGAAGGTAATGAACTGTAATGTGTAAGCAGTTGAACAGTATGAAACACTGAAGGTAATGAAGTGGGTACTGTGAAAGGAAATGCCCGTTCAGATCACATATACGGGTTGGCGTGTGTATATGCCATTGCGCGGGCGCGCGCGCGCTCACACACACACCCACATACACACATACGCGCGCGCGCACACACACGCAAGCACGCATGTATGCACGCACGCACGCGCGCGCGCGCGCCCCCCACCCCACCCACACACACACATACACATACACACACACACGCGCGCGCGCACACACACGCACGTACGCACGTACGCACGCGCCCCCCCCCCCCCAACCACACACACACACTACATACTTTCTCCCCTTTTTGTCTAACGTCACCTCAAGTGAAAAGACGTTAAATTAAAGAAAGAACACACACTCACACACACACACACACACACACACACACACACACATACACACACACACACACACACACACACAAAACAACACACACACTCACGCCAAAGTTTGCTTCGGTACAAATGCTTGCAGTCTTTTTAGTTAACATTGTCTGTGCCCGAAACGAATGTCGTTTGTATCTTTACTAATTCAACGCTGGGTGAAAAGCGAGAAGAGAGAGAGAGAGAGAGAGAGAGAGAGAGAGAGAGAAGAGAGAGAGAGAAAAGAGAAATAACGAGCCAACCAGAGCGTTTGGGGGCCAACTGAAAAACAAACAGTCCACCTCCAAACTTTCTGACAATCTGTGGCAGTCTCATCCATACTGGAACACTAACAGGGCACCATAGAATGGAGAGCAGTGAGCTGAGGGAAAACGCTTCAGATTCCTAGAGCAGCTATATGGAGTGGTCATCTCAGTCAGCTGTCAGATGGGGAATCCACGGTCATGTCATCCAGAGCGAGCTCAGGGGACACTCAGGGGACGCTGGATGACCCCCGACCACCAAGAAAGACCACCGGAGCCAACAACCAGCTCCAGACAGGGAGGAGGCCAGTCTCCATTAGAGATGTCTTGAGACTGTTAATGGCGGTGGCAACACAGCTGTCCTGGGGGTCGGTGAAGTGCCTCACGACTCACGTACTTCCTCGTGACGATTGTAAAAAGTGTACGCAAATAAACGTGCATGAAAACAAATGCAATTTATGCCTCTGCGGGAGGATCATTCTATTTAAAGTGAAGTTTATAAAAAAAAAGATGGAACTCTTAAGTTAAAAACAACAGCCCTTTCAAATGTCAATCCAGTCTGCTTTAAGGTGTGATCTGCGAACATGAATCTAGTGATATAAGGGGAATGGTATAGCCCATAAATAATTCACATGTAGTACAGAATACGGTTAAACTGACTGATTGAGCAAAATCGCGTTGGACGTGCCCACCAGAGGCATCTGTCCCATAAAAAAGGGCAGCGTCACTCTCGCTGATAACCTTCCGTGTAGATTACTGAACATCGCCTGCTCAGAAGAAGACTGTCTCACAGAGGACGTAGGGGATGCATGACCTGTGTATAACCTCGCCTCGCTGGTCAGCCATCGGAGCAAAATTTAGATGGTACTAAAAAGGCAAATCTTCCCCAACTGTGTGTCTGAGTGAAAAATGGTATACAACGGCGTTGCTATGAAAGTGTTATTATCAACTATGTGTCTGAGGGAAAATATTGTGTGGTGGCATTGCTATGAGTGTTATTAGCAACTATGTGTCTGAGTATGCCCTGTGAGTTGGGGATAGAATAGACCCACTGCCCTGCCATACATGTCGTAAGAAGCGACTAAGGCAGGACCACCTCGCCCCGAGGATAAAGGGGTTTGCATAGGGCTAACAACCCTACCTGTAAAAAAGACCAGTTACAGAAGCATCGACGACAATGAACCAAAACATTCACCTGGGCAAGGAAGGGTCTCCATCCCGGAGACTCATGACGCAGTGCAGTGAAAGCCGAAAGGAAGCTGCAAGGCTGACTCCCCTTCTAACACCCAGGACAACAATGAGAGTAGCCACATGGAACATCAGGACGATGTACGAAACAGGAAAAGCCATCCAAGTAGCGAGAGAGATGAAAAACTACAAGATCGGAGTGCTAGGACTGAGTGAGACAAGGTGTCTACAGTCAGGACAGCTGAGACTTTCATCTGGAGAACAGCTGCTGTACTCAGGACACACAGAGGATGGAGCCCCCCACACTGAGGATGTGGCCCTCATGCTGGCACCGGAGGCCCAGGGGCACTCATCGGGTGGGAACCTGTCAACTCCCGCATCGTCACAGCCAAGTTTACCACGAAGAAGAATGACATTAGGCTGAACATCATCCAGAGCTATGCTCCCATCAATGATGTGGAAGAAGAGAAGAAAGATGACTTCTACCAGCAGACAGAAGAGGAGCAAAGGACATAACCATATGATGGGAGATTTCAAAGCCAAGACTGGAATGGACAACACAGGCTACGAGGACATCATGGGGACACACAGACTGGTACAGATGAACGAGAATGGTGAGCGCTTTGCAGACCTGTGCGCCCTGAACCAGGTGGTCATAGGAGGAAGCATCTTCCCACACAAGCGCATGCACAAGGCCACATGGAGATCCCTGAACAAAGTCATGGAGAACCAGATTGACCACATCTGCATTAGCCGCAAGTTCAGGAGATCATGGCGGGATGTACGAGTGATGAGAGGTGCTGACGTATCATCAGACCACCACCTCTTATAACAACAGTGAGACTTCGCCTCAAGTAGTTCACCAACGCCAACAACACACAGAAAAGGTACAATGTTGGACTGCTCATAAACAAGGACACACAAGCAGCATTCCAGATCAGCCTTTCCAACAGGTTCCAGCCGCTACAAGAGCTGATAGAAGACGGTGAGACGGTCATCGAGACACAGTTGGAACACTGCAAGAAGCTCTGGCACGACACATGTGAAGAGATCCTTGGCAAGAAGAAGACCCAGCACAAAGAATTGATCTCTGCTGACACCATCCACAAGCTGGAAACAAGGAGAGAGAAAAAAAGCTACGCTGAACACGAGTGAACGAGAACTGCTAAGGCAAAGGCACAGAAAGAGCACACAGCAGGACATCAAGGAGGACAATAGGGACTACACTGACGACCTGGCCAGTCAAGCAGAGGCAGCAGCCGGACAGGGGAACCTGAAGGACCTGTACCTGGTGACCAAGAAGCTGACAGGCAAGTTCCAGCAGACAGACAAGCCAGTGAAGGACAAGAACGGAAACCCACTGACAACAACCGAGGAACAGCTGAAACGATGGGCAGAACACTTCAGGGAGCTGCTGAACCGCCCCGCCCCTGACGCACCACCAGACATCCCACCCGCAGAGACAGAACTACCCATCAGCTGCAACAAACCCTCAAAGGCAGAGATGAAGAAGGCCATCATGACCCTGAAAAATGGGAAGGCTGCAGGGCCGGACGAGATACCAGCAGAAGCCATCAAAGTAGACATAGAGACAGCTGTCAACATGCTATACAGCCACTTCAGCAACATCTGGGAGAAGGAGGAGGTACCGGCCCAGTGGAAAGAAGGAATCATCATCAAGCTGCCGAAGAGAGGAGACCTAAGGGACTGCAGCAACTACCGGGGGATCATGCTCCTGTCAACGCCAGGCAAGGTTCTCAACAGGGTTCTACTGGAGAGGATGAAAGAGGCTGTCGACCCCAAGCTCCGAGACCAGCAGGCAGACTTCCGGCGGAACAAATCCTGTGCCGACCAGATCGCCAGCCTGCGCATCTTCGTGAAGCAGTCGCTGGAGTGGAACTCCCCCCCCCCCCCCCCCCCCGCCCCCTCTACGTCAACTTAATAGATTATGAGAAGGCCTTCGACAGTGTGGACAGAGAGACGCTGTGGAAGTTGCTGAGGCACTACGGAGTCCCCGAGAAGATCATCTCCCTCATCTGGTGCACCTACCAGGACATGAACTGCAGGACTGCCAACGCAGGCCAGCTGTCCGAAAGTTTCGAGGTGAAGACCGGAGTTCGGCAGGAGTGCCTGCTGTCGCCATTCCTCTTCATCCTGGTCATCGACTGGATCATGAAGACCACTACAACAGGCAGGAACAACGGTGTACAGTGGAC
>CM065733.1:622970-628089 GCA_033310375.1 Conus canariensis
GAGTAAGCGTAAAGTACAGCCCTGTCGTGCAGTCTCAGACCGGGATGGAACTCTGTAGCATCATCTTAAGCATCCTCATACCCATCGACCAGCATAAAAAAAGTCTTAAATTCTGTAGCCTTTCATGCCCTGCTCTCATGGTGACCTCAGTTCCGATGTCCTCTCCAAGTCTATGGCCTTGATTTGATTCCGTCGGGGTCACCGGTATCGGCAAATTCATGGGGTCTTCCGTTGGGCGGACGTGGTGGTGCCCTACGGAGGGAGAGGAGGGGAAGGGAATGAGCGGCATGGGTGCAATGCCACTGAGGTGGCACAGAAGATGGGACAGCAAAAAGAAAAAAAAAAAAAAGGGGGGGGGGGGGGGGGGGAGAAACAGGAAGAAAGACAAGCAGAAGAAGCAGGCGCACATATCGAAGGAAACAGAGAGCAAGACATGGGAAATTATAGCTAGCGACTAAACACATAGACCAGAACAGAGATGGAAAGGGACTAAACACATAGACCAGAACAGAGATGGAAAGGGACTAAAGAGATAGACCAGAACAGAGATGGAAAGGGACTAAACACATAGACCAGAACAGAGACGGAAGAGACTAAAGAGATAGACCAGAACAGAGACGGAAAGGGACTAGAGAGATAGACCAGAACAGAGATGGAAAGAGACTAAAGAGATAGACCAGAACAGAGATGGAAAGGGACTAGAGAGATTGACCAGAATAGAGATGGAAAGGGACTAAAGAGATAGACCAGAACAGAGACGGAAAGGGACTGAACACAGACCAGAACAGATATGGAAAGGGACTAAGCACATAAACCAGAACAGAGATGGAAAGGGACTAAAGAGATAGACCAGAACAGAGACGGAAAGGGACTAAAGAGACAGACCAGAACAGAGATGGAAAGAGACTAAAGAGACAGACCAGAACAGAGACGGAAAGGGACTAAAGAGATAGACCAGAACAGAGATGGAAAGGGACTAAAGAGATAGACCAGAACAGAGATGGAAAGGGACGAGAGAGATAGATCAGGACAGAGATGGAAAGGGACGAGAGAGATAGATCAGGACAGAGATGGAAAGGGTAACAGCCGGTGGAAATCCAGGGATCTACCTGTGACGTTGATTTTATGCAGCAGTTCAGGGGAGGCTACTGGGATGATATCTTTGTGGAGGTCCAGCGTCCGCCCCACTACGATTGGTGTTTTACGAAATCCTAGAATTCTGTTCACACACACACACACACACACACACACACACACACACACACACACGCACACACGCACGCACACACGCACGCACGCACGCACGCACGACGCACGCACGCACGCACGCACGCACGCACACACTCATTAATAATTGGTTAGTATCTAGTGAATTGTTTTCACTACTTCCACGACTACTACAATAACAACTACTACTTCTGCAAGGAGCACTGTTTCTACTACTGCCGCTACAAGTCTGAGAGGTATTTTACAGATCATGCGTGATTACATTATTTACTGGCTTGCCAAAACAAACTGCTGTTCATTATCATTATAAAGAAACCTTGGACGTTGTTTGGCATCACTAAACGAGGAATGAAAAATAGAATAAACGGACTTCCCTCCAGAGAATAGTAAACTTCCTCACAGGTATACTACGGGTCGGGCAGGCTGCGTGTGAATAGGTATCGATCAGAATGTCAGATATCATAGATCCACAGTCTATGGATAGTAAAGAGGGTGGAAATCAGTAGTTCATCTCTTCCAGCGGCTGCCAGCGAAGGTTGATAGACGTAATGAGCCCAGAATGACCTGCTGGTCCCATCCTCAGACACTCGACCACCCCACACAACACATGAACAGAAAGCGTCCCTGGGAGAAGTCGAAATCCCGTAATGGACTATCAGTCATTCAACAGGCTGCACATCAAAGATTAACGCGCCAAGGCCTGGATTAAGAAGTCAAGTATTTATAGACTGGCACAATTAGAGCGGTTTGAAAATGTTTATCGTGTCTAAAAGTTGATTCTCCTCATTTTCTTTCATAATTATGGCCATCAAGATACAAGCCAGGTGGTTCCAAGTAGACAGATCAAAGTCAAAGGAATGGGATTATTTTGTGCGCTTGAAGCTGGCGCAAAAATAGGGTGACGGGTGAGTGCAAAGGCCTGAAATGTGTGTCAACTAAGGGGAAGGTCATGTGTTTGAAGATTGTTTGTGAATTCATCGGTAAAGATCCCCCCAAATAAGGGAAATGATTAGTGAGTTGTTCCTCTGATCAAATATCAGTTTTAACATTAAATGCTGGCTCAGATGTATGTTAGGCCTCAAAACGCAGACATGGGTTACAGAGCGTTTTAGTGCAACATCCAAATTGCGGCGTGTAGCCAACAGTGTCAGGCAAGACTGGTCAAGGCCGAGAACTCTTACAACCCTGTGTGTTGTCGCTAAGTAACGAGCACCACCGACATTACAGGGTATTTTCAAGTGCACAAATCGGATGTGACATTAATTAGGAATAATGTGAACAATGAATTAATCGTCTGCTCACTATATGGAAATCGACATAAATCAAACAGAAACAGCACAAAATGAATAGACATTTATGAGATGAACATCTTTCATTCGAGTGCTCGAACGTGGAATGAACACCCCTGAGCTTACCGGAAGTCAGGAATTGCAATGGGAAACACTAAAGCATGCGCAGAAGTCATGAAATGCGATGGGAAAGCCGAAGCATGCATGGAAAATGAAAGTATATATAAACTGAATAGCCAAAGAATGAAAAGGGTGGACGGAATTTGCAGGGAGTTAGCTCTGGGTGCTAAGCTGAACCATGAGCCTGGTTTGTGTTCAGTTGTATGTGCGCATCTTTTCACCAAACTGAAAAAAGAAAAAGAAAAGGCTGGGGCTGTTGGGTTGGGAGATGAAGATAACCTTGACCTTCATTTTCAGAGGAATGAGCACTTGCTTATCGGTGGTATTTGTTTTTTTCTCCCCCCCCCTCCCCCCGACACACACTTTAGTTTTTTTTCTTCTCCCCCCCCCCCCCCTTTTTTTTTTTTTTCCCCCCCCCCCCCCCCCCAACCCCTTTTTTTGTTTTTTTCTTTCCCCCCCCCCCCACCCAAATTTTTTTTTTTTTTTCTTCCCCCCCCCCCCCCCCTTTTTTTTTTTTCTTCCCCCCCCCCTTTTTTTTTTTTTTTTTTTTTTTTTTTTTTTTCCCCCCCCCCCCCCCCCCCTTTTTTTTTTTTTTTCCCCCTTTTTTCCCCACCCTTTTTTTTTTTTTTTTTTTCTCCTTTTCCCCCCCCCCCCCCACTACCCCCTTTTTTTTTTTTTTTTCTTTTTCCCCCCCCCCCCCCCCACCACTTCTTTTTTTTTTTTTTTTTTTTTTTTTTTTTCCCTTTTTTTTTTTTTTTCCTCTCCTTCCTTTTTTCTTTTTTTCTCCCCCCCTTTTTTTTTCTCTTTTTTCCTTTTTCCTCCCCTTTTTCTCCCTTTCTCTCCCTTTTTTTTTCTTTTTTTCCTTTTCCCTCTTCTCCCTCCCCCCTTTCCTTTCTTTCCCTTTTTCTTTCTCTTTTCTCCCCCCCCCCTTTTTTTTTTTTTTCTCTCCCCCTTCACCCTTTTTTTTCTTTCTTTTCCTCTTCCCCCCTTCCCCCCCCCTTTTTTTTTTTTTCTTCTCCCCTTTTCCCCTTCCCTTTTTTTTTTTTTCCCCCTTTCTTCTTTTTTCCTCCCTTCTTCCTTCTCTTCTTTTCTTTTCTTTCCCTTCCTCTTCCCCCCCCTCTTTTCTTTTCTCTTTCTTTTTTTCTTCTTTCCTTCTCTTCCCTTCTCTTTTTTTCTTCTTTCCCTCTCTTTTCTCTTCTCACTTCTTCTCTTCCTCTTTTTCTTTTTCTTCTTTTTTTTCTCTTCTCTCCTCCTCCTTTCTTTTTCTCCTTTCTCTTTCTTCTCTCTTTTCCTTTTCTTTCTTTCTTTCTCTTTTTTCCCCTCTCTCTTTTCTTTTTCTCCCTCTTCTTTTTCCTTCTTTTTTTTTTCCCTTTTTTTTCTTCCCTCCTTTTTTTCACCTTTTTTTCTCTTTTTTTTCTTTTTTTTTTCCTTTTTTCTTTTCTTCCCTTTTTCTCTCTTCTCTCTCCTTCCTTTTTCTTTTTTCTTTCTTTTTCTTTCTTTTCCCTCGTCCTTTTCTTTTTTTCTTTCTTTCCTTCCCCTCCTTTCCTCTTCTCTTTCTCTCCCTTCCTCCTTCCCCTTTTCCTTTTCTTTTTCCCCTTTTCTTCTTTCATTTTTCTTCTTTTCCTTCTTCTCCTCTTTTTCTCCTCTTTTCTTTCTTTCTTTTTCCTCTTTCCTTCCCCTCTTCTTCTCTTTTTCCCCCTTCTCTTCCCTCCCCTTTTTCCTTTCCTTCTTTTCTCCTTTCCTTCTTTTCTTCTCCTCTTCCTTTCCTTTTTTTTTTTTTTTTTTTTTTTCTCTCTCTTCTCCCCCTCCTTTCTCGCCTCCTCTCCCCCCCTTTTCTCCTTTTCTCCTCATCTCTTTTTCTTTCCTTCTTCTCCTCTTTCCCTTCTTTCTTTTCTTTTTCTTTCCCCTTCTCCCCTCCCTTCCTTCTCCTTCTCCTCTCTTTTTCCCTCTTTTCCCCCCCTTTCTCTCTTTCTCTTCCCCTCCACCCCCCTTTCTTCCCCCCCTTTTCTTTTTTTTTTCCTCCCCCCCCCCCCTTTTTTTTTCTTTTCCCCCCCCCCCTTTCTCCCCCCCCTCCCCTCCCCCCCTTCTTTCTTTTCCCCCCCCTTTTTTTTCCCTTTTCTCTCCCCCCCCTCCCCCCCCCCCCCCCCGCCCTCCTCCCTTTTTTTTTCCCCCCTTCCCCCCCTTCCCTTTTTTTTTTTTTCTCCCTTTTCTTTTTTTCCCTCCTCCCCCCTTTTTTCCCCCCCCCCTCTTCTTCCCCCCCCCCTCTTTTTCCTTTTTTTTCCCCCTCTCCTCCCCCCCCCTTTTTTCCCTCCCTTTCCCTTTCTTTTTTTTTTCCCTTTTTTTCCCCCCCCCCCTTTCCCCCCCCCCCCCCCCCCCCCCCCCCCCCCCCTTTTTCCTTTTTTTTTTCTTCCCCCCCCCCCCCCCCCCTTTCTCCCTTTTTTCTCTCCCTCTTTTTTTTTTCCCCCCTTCCTTTTCCCCCCCCC